>JAGDQP010033416.1:1470-20680 GCA_022664845.1 Lepisma saccharinum | reverse complement strand
TTTTTTAAAACGTTGTTATGTTTTCCTAAACTACTCTTGATAATACATCATTATGCCAAATTTCGTATCTCTGGCTCAAGCAGTTGGAAAATGGATTTATGACTCCCGCCATTTTGGATCCAAGATGGCGTCTTTAGAGATATTTTGTAATATTTTCATAATCTACAAATAATGTTGTACTGTCAAACTAAATTTCATTATTCTAGCGGCAGCCGTTTAGGCTGTGTATTCTTTAAAAGTTTAATGTTGGCGGCCATTTTGAATTTAAGTTGGCGACTTTTTCAAATTTTTAAAAAGTTTTCTTAATTTGCTACCAATGATGTAGTTTCATGCCAAATTTCACTGTTCTATCTTTAGCCGTTTAGGCTGTGTATTCTTTGAAATTTTAGGTTTGGCGGCCATTTTGAATCCAAGATGGCGACCTTTTCAAAATGTCGGAATTTTTCCTTTATCTACTTATCATCCTCTACCTTCATACCAAATTTCATGTTTCTAGCTTACTCCAAACACCCTAAACAATATGATGAGTGAGTCAGTCAGTGAGTGAGTGAGTGAGTGAGTGAGTGAGTCAGTTAGCCTAAAATGTGCAATTTCAGGGGTCCACAACTAGAACATAGTTTGAGATACGAATATGAAATTTTGTACATCTGCACATATTTACCATATCTCCTTAAGGGCAAAAGCTCATATTCCTATCTTTACCATCTTTTTTCTTACGGGGTCCCCAAATCGTCGATTTTGCCATAAACTCTTGTTCCTGTATAACATGCTTCTGGCAGTGCTAACGTTTTCTGACGTGAAGAACTTGGCTCATGCATTGCCGTGCATGTTGATACTGCGAATAATATTTACATTTTTTGCCAGAATTAAGACATAAATAAAAAAATGGGCCACACAGCATTATTAAGCGTAAAAAACAGTTAGAACAGAAAATTTAGTTCATATTTGTTTAGAGTGGAATTCATGAATATGGCCCTTAGCGCCATATATTCATGAAATTTTCAATGGCTTCTGTCAGTTCGGTATCGTTTTTGATAAAGGTAATTGATATTAGGCAACTTCATGACGTATATCACACCCAATATTCATAAATATCAGGTAGCCCATTCCCGAGTTTTAATTCTCATTGGCTGAATGGCATGTGACGTCACTTGGAAGATATTGCAGATTACAAGCAGCTTAACATAAGCGCGTTGCTCGTTATGCTAGGCTTTTACTGAAGATGTATATGATTTACATGTTTTTAGGTTCTTTAATAAATTTAGATTGTTTCGAATACCTTTTAAACAAGAAATATAATCTAGTGTGTTGTGATATTTTTTTATATTTTCTTCAAATTAACTTCTTTTGATTTCCCATCACCTTCAACCGCTAGGATCGCTAGTATCGGACCCTCTAGATGTATTCGCTCGAACTTTGTACTTTTCAAACGTAATATTAATTATTCGATGGGAACATATGTTCCAACTGACGTAATCAGCACTAACATTTCTCCGAATGAACGCTATCACACTAAAAGAATAAAAGTATTGCAGGTAGGTCTTGCTGTTAAATTTTAAACTTTTCAGAATTTGATCAAGAAAAGAGACTTGAGGATTAAGGTAGTAAACACGGCGGAAGTCATCATCACCTACGATGTCATACTGACAGGCTCTGACGCTACCCACTGTAAATACAACGACGAAGCCAAGATTTCCCAACTCGGCTTCGTGGTCAAATGGTCAAGACGCTTCTTGAGTAAAAGGTCCCGGGTTCAAACCCCCCTTAGGTCAACATTTTTTTCTTTCAAAATATATTTTTATAAGCTCATATTTATTATTAATAATTGTTTTTTTGCATTTGTCGCACATTATCTTAAATTAGTGACCATGGGAAAGTGGAGGTTAGGTAAGGTTCGGTGCGGTCATGTATCTTTACATTTTCCCCTTTCAAATTCCTAGCGCGAGACGCTCGTCGACTTCCGCCGTATTTTCTATTATAATCCCCATGTAATAAGACACATAATCCTTTTCATCCCTTACTTACAAATTGTAGTATGATATATCGAACACATCCTTTTAACCTTTTCGTATTTTACTAACCGCATAAAGGCTTATATAATATATTTGAAGGAAAATGTGTCATAAAGACGTGCATATATTCAAATATGAACTGTTGTCATTTTGTCAGTACGAGTGACGTTGTTTTTTGGCATTTTACAAAGGAATTTTCAATTTAATGTGTCTTTGCAACACATTCTCCATTAAATATATCGTATATTCTTATGCAATATATATTATAGCAGCAGGAAATTATACTGTACTTACTGAATTAAAGAGTTTACCTTCATACTGTATTCACGAAGAAAAAGTTACAATGTCACATTTCATGAACGGAAAGTGAGCAATAAAAATTTCTTGTACATTACCATTACATAATATAGAAATTCTTAGATGATATAAACTTAATATAACTGTTTCATTATGTCTCAATATACATTGAGATTGGAAGATCCTTTTCTGGACGCCCTGAAGATTCAACTGCGAAAATGTGGCCTCCGCCCAGTCCAGGCCTTCGGCTATTATTCTCTGGACACAATGATTTTTTTTTCCTTCAAGGAGCAATCCTTTCTCCCTCCATCCCCCTCAATTTCTTAAGCTTTCTGTTATTAAACTTTTGCTGCTTCCTTCTCGCCATGGCCGGAGGTGACGTGAATTTATGGCCATGGCGATACCACCAACGGCTTCCTATAGATTCCTTCAACAATGGGTTTCATCTGGTTCGATAACGGTTTTTTTCTCTCTCTCTCTCTTTCTTTTACTACAGAGAACTGGTTGGATAATAACCGCATTCTTTTTATCGTCCTATCATTTTTTTCTTTTTTTTTTTCAATATATTTAATAGTGGTCAGGTTAGAGGAACTTCCCACCCACTCGAGTTGGCAATGATTTCCTTTATGTGCTTTACTGTTTCCAATGGTCCAAGCGATGGTTTGGAATTAAATTATTCAACCTGCCACACTAGATAATTATATTCTCTACAGAAAAAAAAAAGTTTGAAAAGTTTAAAATTAAGTTTTCACTCCATTTCTGACTATCAAGTTTTCTTTTCTTTCATTTTTTACAATTAGTTGTTTAGGGGTAGTGTCCCGGGAAAAAAACGATCACAGTTCAGGAGGAAGTTCTTTACACAAATGAAGAGTCCAGGGGAAAATGATCCCAGTCCAGCGGAAGTTCTTTACGCAAATAAAGATACAGGGAAGAACGTTCACAGCCCATTCCAAGTTGAAATTGTCACTTTTTTCACCATCTGTTGGATCTTAATGAAAGATATCTGACTGTAGTCATGGTACGGAAGAAATAACTGCCTGTTTTAAAACAATTAGGTTCAAAAGATAAACATAGTACAAGATTAAAATACACACCAATATATAACCACAAAAGAATATTATTTTATTACACACAATAATCTTTCTTGTAAATACAAAGATTACAATAACAGTTCACATGTGAAAAACTACAACATTCCTTGTAATTTCCGCATTACTTGCAAATTTCTTCCACAATGTGACATATTGATCGCCAGATTGACGAGTCTTAAAGATAATCAACCTAGGATCACGGGGTGACTTAGTTTGTAACACTAGAATAAATGAATGAAGTTAATGAATGAATGAATGAATAATGTTTAGCACCAGGGCGTTATTTGTCACTGAAAGAAGTAGAGGAAATAATAATGCCCAAACATACCCGCATCCAGGGATGTGCTTCGAATAATTTATCATAGGACTCGCTAGTGCCTACACGGGGCAAAAACCACCAAGTACACACACACGCGTTGGAGCATAATGATCAATACAGCGAACATACTATTTGCGTCTCAATAGGGTTGTCACATGTCCAGGAAAACCGGGATTGTTCCGGATTTGAGTGGTGAAAATATGTTCTATCCGGCTGACTGAAGATCCCAGATGTTAGAAAGTATCCCTGATGTGTAACTTGTATTTCTTGTAAAGAAATGTAATCCAGACCCGCGCCATTTATCTTCAAAATTCGATTGCGTTCAAATGATCGAGAATTTGAACTCTACTGATTACGTTCAAAATTACCGACTAAAGTTCGTCTCTTCGTATGTAATTTCGACTTGGTTTTCCTCACGAGAGTTATTGTAGTTCTGTGGAGGAAGGCTGCCAAAACTCCCTGCGTTTGTCTCGGTTTCACGTAAGATCTCATTGTTTCAGTTCAAGAATTATACATATGTGATCTTCTTGTAATCATGTTTAACAAATAGATTCTGTCCCAAGGAATTAACTTGCATATTAGAGAACTGCGTTCTTACCAAACGGTGATATATAGGCTGATATTTACTACACTCGGATTATTTAATCGATTCACTTCGAATTTCAGTTGTTTCGACCCCTTGATTTCTCTGTTCGCGTTGCATAACTTTTCCATTACTTTTGTGATCACTAATTGATGGTTGGTGTCACCTTCCGCTCCTCAGTACGACCTAACATCCATTATCTTGGTGTTATCTTCGTCTATCTACTAATACGTGATCGATCTGGATGAGATAACTTTTTTTTAAAAAATGGTCTTACATAGCAAAGAATAATTCAATTACAATCAAACTTGACATATTGATGTAGGGAAATATTCGTAAGGTTTTAACCGCCTTAAAATGTTAGAATGTTTTGCCGTTTCCATGTTAACTATACTCAATTATTAAACACATATTTCAGCATTACGTTGGATTGATTGGTCCGGTTCTGAACAAACTTGGAGTAACGATATAGGGAAATGCTCTTAAGACTTGAAGCATATTAGAATATTAAAGAATTTGGTGTTTCCATGACAACGGTACTCAACTACTAAACACATTTGAGCAGGAAAAAGGGATGACTGAAACGATTCCAGTCAAATTTGACATATTCGTGTAGTGTATACGGTATTTCTAAGGTTTCTACCTATTAGAATGTAAAAAGATATACCGTTTCCATGATAACGTGACATAATTTCCTTGAATGTCAAACAGTGGGTCTGTTCAAGTTTGCAGTCATCGCAAGAGATGAATAAACCCTAGTATATTTAACATTACATATGAATATCCACACATATTAATTATTTCTAAAGACAAATGATGTAAAGACAAAAACGTGTGGATGTAATGAGAGAAATTATTAGTACTTTTTTATTTTCACAATATTGTCACGTAATATTTTGCAATCAAAGTACACACACGTAATGTGTGAAACAGAAAAAAATATATACAATTGTTAACTCTCGCCAAGAAGGGTGAATTAACTCGGATGTCGCAGAATGTTAAGTTTAAATGAAAGTAAAAATAATATAATCATCACTACACATCCCGGTCCCTAACCTCCCCCTCCAACTGCCACGTGAACACAGCGAAAGTAAAATGCACTTTTGTTAAAACAGAAGAAGATACACTAACACAGAGAAGAACCAGGCGAAAGGTAGGTATGTGTAAACTAAAGGTAAGAGCATGGGAATATCACATGTATTGTACATTGTGATTTGACTGGAATTTAGTGTTGCATCTTCTCACAGAAGAGATATCTAGTTCCTTTTTTCCCCTATACTTTTTGCTCACGAGGCAGACACTACAAAGAAAAATATGGGTGAAAGTCAAGTATATGTTATAATTCTTTAATTTACGTTCATTGCCCTCTGCTGTGCTGTTCATGACGTATCACTTTCGTTAGAAAAAAGATATTTTTCTCTTGTCTTTCGAGGAATGAATTTAGTATTATTACCGAATTTTAAGTAATTCACATGATTTTTTTTTGCACGGGCTGTGTCTTTACAAGAATTAACTGCCTTTTAATTCTCTCACTTTCTTTAAGATATTTTGGTATTCGTTACAAAAGAAACAATAAAGTTTCCCTTTCAAACTATGGTAACGTAACTGCAAATGTTAGGCCGTTAACCTCTAGTTATTTCGAGTGGGTGAGTGGTAATGTTTGGTGTCTTGTAAACCAAAGGGTTCTCTGTTAGTTACTCAGTGGGGATGCAACTAGTTCGAGGTTCACTTTAATCTGTAGGTCCTGTCTCTAGGACCTTATCATCATCCTATTGGAGGTAATGACAAGCCATCATTGATTCTCTTCACCCAGGTACCTTCCGTTTAAAGACCTGTCTCCGGTCAGCACACTCACCATCAGAACATTATCTTGTTAAAAGCTTTTATATGGCATTACCCAGGTTTTGGCGCTCCAAAGATTTATTTTTTTAATAAAGTCGAAAATAATTGGGCAATACTGATATTATTCATGACAGGTTACTTACTGTTTCTTTCATGACTTCTGCACATACCATTTTTGTTATTGGCCGTGGTTAAGGTGATAATTTCAAGAAGGCTTCGGTAAGTTACAAAGCAACTTGCTATAATGTAATTATTGTAGGTTATCTTCTTCTTCAACAACTGGAAGCATATTTAGGTCCCCTTAGCATGCATCATTATGTAAATTATCCAAATCAGTTATTGCTTCTAGGAGGTGCCAATGGTTGGTAATACCATTTTTCCACAGAGTCCATATATTTTGGAATGGAAGCCAATAACTAGCAATTAAAACATAAAGAATACGGGTACACGTTTTCTGGTAAAAATTATCGAAAGACCTAAGCTACATTGTGCTCTTTATAGCGTTGCGTTTAGTTAAAAATGACAACAGAAAACTTGAAAACTTTTATGTGAGAAAAATACACCAGAAGACGTCAGGAGTAAGATATGTATAAGATATCTTTTAACGCTGTTCTCAAGTACCTGACGAGACGAAAGAAATCATTTTGAAGGCGTATTATCGCTGTTGGATGGCTAGCTGAGGGGTTAAGGCGAATAGCTGACCGAAAGGTACCGGGTTCAAATAACCTAGAGTTAAAGTTATTTTTACTCGTTTTTCATTCATAAGTACATTACGTTTCTTTCTTGCTGCTTATGAATAAATGCTCCATTTTGTATCTTTTTACATTTTCAAGTTTTTAATGTGTCGTTTTCGTATTAAAAAGATGAAAACTTTAAATAGGTGGAAAATCACCTAAAAATATGACTACGTTCCCATTCAAATAGACTACCATAGATTCAGTCTTTTTTTGAGCGTAAATTTATCATCTTTTCTTCGATGAAAGCTCACTCTTTCCGCTCAAATCGAGCGGAATTTCGCTCTTTTGATCTCATTTCAACCCATTTATCGTAATATTAATTTTCAAGACATTTATTACACATGTGTAATTTTAATGAACAACTTTTATCACTGTTTACAAGTTTTGAACAATTTTATATAATATTAGTGGGTAAAGAGTTATTTATGGAAAGTGCTGTAGAAATGTGAATCAAAGTACTTTCTCGTTTCAGAAAAAAAAATAAAGTGAAAACAATAAACAAGACAGAAGACAACATAACGTTTACTGTTTGTTCTGAGTTAGAATGCAGAGCGATGCATCGCACGTTTGTTGTTCAGAGATTTACTCGCCCCTTTCCAGTAGGCAAATACCGTGACGACCCTGTAGGTCCCACCACTATGAAAAATTCAAACTAGAAAAAAGAAAAAAAAAGAAAGAAACTTGATCAGTAGCACCACACATCATCAAAATGTAAGTATTTTGCAGTGGGAGGAAGCCGGCGATAGGTGGCACCCGTGTACCTCACGGCAGGGCAAACCAATCTATATTGTATGATGCTACGTCACTTTGGTTTCGCTTCATGTATCTTTCAGAAGATGTCCGAAAGAGGGCGTGGCAGCAGTTTTCCGTGGGAGCCACACCTGAAACGGAAAATTAATAACTGAACCTCCAAGTGCATTAATCAGATCGTCTCATCTAGTTAATGAACAATAGGCGGGCACTTTGCATATTCCTTGTTGTTCTTTGCCCCCGTATTTGGCCGAACATTCTCTCGTATACTTTCGGAGATGGTTTTCAAAAGCTTGGATCGTTCATCCAAAAAATTGATCGATGACAAAGCTCATTTGATCTGGTTTGATGTATACGATGTGGTGCTTGTTCTAAGTTTTTTTTTTCAAAATCAGTTTTTTGTTTCAAAGAAAACAAAAAAACAATGATGAATTACCCATCCAAGTATAATGTTACTTAAGATCACTAGAAGTTTACTAGAAATTTTTATTCAACTTCGGGAAGAGGCTGAACCAATATGAGAACTTCCACTCATTATTCGCCACACAATTTAGATATACAACAAGGAACAGGGTTTGTGGAGGCGTTTCATTCACCATACATATTCGTCAGGTCGTACAGAGAAATTCCTCTCTTATTTTATTATTTTCTTAACTTCATGTAATGAGTTAAAAATATATCGCGATGGGTGGACTAGTAAATAAGATTTCATTGCATTATTATTAATGAACATTTTTCAACACTGTACATCAGCAGTGCCATCTATGAGTAAACTTGAAAATTACATGAACATTGTGATTTGTGTTTAAACATACTTTCGCTTTTGGGTTTTCCTTTATTAACATAATGTGATCGAGTTTACATAAGGATCACAAGTTCTGGCATATAATATAATTTCCGTCATGGGAGGAAGTTGTTTTAATTTAGAATATGATGATTTCAAAGATAACTATCAGAAGAAGAAATTTGGTTTACTATCTTGAGGTAAAATCATTGTTCTTACAAGATGATATGAACAGCCCGCATAGCTTGTAAGCTTATGAGAAGCTTGAATCTCACTTGATTTTTGTTTGTGTAGTTATGATTGGTGTAATTAATTGTACTAACAAAGGAACTATCTCAGCTGATCAGTCGATATTTACATGATTTTTTCTTCATTAGGTTTAATAACCTGTAATGTACTTAAATGACATCCATTGACCCAACCTTTCTGATACTTTTCGATAGAAATTTTTAGAAAAGTCGATTTGTGCCTACCTGTAAACGGTAAGGAAAACATCTCAAGACACTTTGCGAGTTGAAACCTCTGCGGGAATCTAGCCCAACCTTTGAATAATGAAAGCAGGTGAAGGACTGCACCTGGTGGGGATATGAGTGTCACAAATTGATATCTTAAAAGCCGCCATCTTGGATTAAACTCATGAATTTCAGTTAGGAAGGGGGGTTATCTGACTTATCGTTTTAGGTTAGTTTGTTCCCAGAAATTCAAATTTGAAGACATTTGTCGCCTACTTTCATTGTCTTAGGAGATAGGGACTTTGAAATTGATCATTCGAAAATAGATATGATTGAAGATTTAGTAAAATATGCACAGGTGACAAATGTCTTCAAATTTGAATTTCTGGGAATAAACAAGCCTAAAACGACATATCACGTGACCCCCTTCCTATTTAAAAATCTTGAGTTTAATCCAAGATGCTAGCTTTGAAGATGGCGGCCATGATGCTCATACCCCAACCAGGTGCAATACTTCACCTGCTGTCATTATCCAAAAGTTGGTCCAGATTCCCGCAGAGGTTTCAACAGGTAAATGTCTCGAGACGCTTCCCTTACCGTGTGCAAATAAACAAATCGACATTTTTAAAAAAAATCGTATTGAAAAATTTCAAAAAGGTTGGGACAATGGATGGGATTTTCGTACATTGTAGGTTAAAACATAGCGGGAAAAATATTTCATGTAAATATCAGCTGATCAGCTCAGATAGTTTCCTTGTAAGTTGACTTGATATTCCAACCACACCTGGGTAGTAGATATGTTTGCCCGCTAGTATCATGGCAAGCCTGTTTCATTCTTGCCACAAACTTGATATGCCACGCTTGCAGTTAACTTGTCAGGTGACAACTAGTAAATATGATTCAAGCTTGATTTAAATGTGCAGACTTGCCATGACTAGATTAATGTAGGCTTTTACACTTGTCGTGGCAAGCTTGCAATAAGCTTGAATTAAGCATACTCTGCTCTCGGGGAGCGTGCTTTCTGCTTGTTTAAGATTATTCTGCTACGAGGTAAATCTGTGACCTGACGGTCCGTGAGCAATGTGAAGCTATGCTTGATTTGCCATTGTCTTTCATCAGATGGTTATCAACGCACTAAGGAAGGAATATACAGTTTAAAGAGAATTTAACACCACTATGTTCAATGTAATCTTAGCGGGAATCGATTTCGTGACCTTGTGGCGACAAATGAAATTAGTTATTCACTGGCGACACTCTCTGCTTGTTTATATTTTTCTAAATTTCAATAATTAGAGTCGTATCAGTAGCGGTTCTACATTCATTCGATTGAATAACCTGCTCAATATTCTATTTCAGAAAAAAAAAACAGTTTTAAAATTTTGTCAAAAATCGCTTCATTTACGAGTTACAGCGAGCCTGGACGTTTCGATATGTCATCATCGGGTTGGCAGTATTTCCAACCCGATATACAGTTTAATTTTTGAAATAGCATTACGTCAGTTTATTGAAAATTGGTATTTATTGTGGATAGTAAACATTATATGTTAAGCAGAAAAGACAACGTTGCAAACTATAGTTAATATACAATGAATATAATTTTAAAAAAATATTTCACCACGAATATTGTTTACAATCTGCAACATTACATTATCTGCTTCACATATGATGTTTATCATCACTAGAGGATGCCAATTATCCAATAAACCTATATAGTATACCATCTGAAAGAAAAAATAAACTTTATACCAAGTTGGTAACCCGATGACATCACATTTTAAATCTTTAAAATCCATCCTATTTGGTGGTACAGATGGAGTTCTGTTTACACAGTTTTTCTTTCACGCATCCGTATTATTTAGTATTTTCTAGTGGTGATAAACACAGTATTTAAAGCACAGAATCCAGTGTTGCAAACTGCTTATACGATACGAGTGTAATAACCGTTTTGAATATTTCATCTTGTATATTATTCACAGTAGGACCACTAATTGTGTGTTTAACATTTACCTATTGTTAGGGGGATAGCAAGTAGCTGAGAAACTGAAGTAGGACATTTTGAAAAATGAAATATTATACCAGGTTGGCTACACTTACAACCCAATGAGATCACGTTTCAACTTATTTTTATCCAATTGATACAAATAAGTTTTCAACGATATTTTTTAATTTTCATGTATAGCTTACGATTTGTCGAGTAATATACAATAATATTGTAAGAGGCCGATCTTGAGGTGCAGTTTAGTACTCTACATCCAGACATGGTCAGTATCGCGATAGGAAAAAATGGTATCTTGGCAAATACTCAATACTTCGGGAGAAAAGTATATGCATGGAAGTAGTTGATACTTTTAAGTGGTATCGAGTATTGGAATATGCTATATTTTGAACAATACTTCCTGAGCAAGTCAATTCAGTCACTTTGAGAACACGTCCAAATCTAGAATGTCAGTCGTGAATGTTGTAAAATTGTTATGTGTGCTGGCAACATCGGTAGAAATGACGTCATAATTCCGGACAGCAATCTTGTAGTAATCACTCAGCAGTATGATAGAGGAACTGAAGAAAATATTCTTCCGTGGGAAAGTATTGATCATGTAGATCTTCCAGTGATATTTATCAAGTACAATACCGCTGTTCTTTCCAGTCGAAAAGATGGAAAGACTGTTCAGGGTGTTTTTCACTACAGAAGGGGACAGTTGACTGATGAAATGTTGGAGAACATCTTGCGACTAAAATTTGATTCGAAGAACCTGTAAATATTCACTGCGTTTGAAATGAAACTATTGTGTTTCATCTACCTTTGATTTAACTTTATTGTACATGGTTTCATTCCTAGTATTCATTTTATTTTATATTAGTTTTAATACTAAAAGGAATTTTAAATGAAGCTCTCTTGTACCACTGTTTATTATAATGATAATCTAAAGCAAAGATCTCCAACAATAGATGGCAGCACTACCTCCGTATATATCTAGCCTAATGTATTTTCACTTTTCCATGAAATTTCATTGCTGCTTCTACAAATTCAAGCCTATAGAGAGTTGAAACTTTCAAGGAAGAAAGTTTATAGCCAATTGAAAACCATGATCGATGCCGATTTTTAATTTTCTTTTCAGTTCATTGTTGAAAGAGCTTCATTGTTATAGGTTTCGATATTCACAACAACAATGAAGCGATTTCAACAATGAAGGAAAACGAAAATAAAAAATCGGCATCAATCATGCTCTTGAATTGGTTATGAACTTTCTTCCCTGAAAGTTTGAACTCTTTAGGCTTGAATTTATAGGAGCAGCAAGGAAATTTTATGCAACGATAGATATACATTAGACATAAGAAGATAGTGCTGCCATCTTTTGTTGGAGATCGTTGCTTTAGATTATCCTTAAATTTGTTTTCGTCATAAGGAAACCATGTCACGTATCGGTGAGGAAATACTTTTGAGGAGTATCTGTATCTTTTACTCGTTACTGTTTTAATAAAGTATCGTGTATAGATATCTAGACTTTTTTCTTCGAGTATTCGTATCTTGTATCAAATACATTTAAGCAGTATCTTTTCCATGTCTGTCCATACATCACAAAAGAAAAAGAGATTTTCCAGAAAAGAGCACGTGATTTTTAAAAATATTCTTCTGACCTTAGGTATTCATTCACTAAATGAATGCGGTATGTTACATTACACCCTGTATATTCCGGGCCAGTATCCGTTAATGATACAGGTACATAAATAAACAAGCTAAAATAGGGCAAACGTTGATAAGGTCGTGTCATTTGGTAATTTCGTGATTTTTTTTTTATTTTTCAATGTCATGGCATAATCAAGAACTGTAGAATTAAAACTTTTGCCACCAGATGGCACCAGAAGTATCATCTGCATTCTGGGTGATAATTGTAACGGGAATACTCTTGATAATATTCTAGCTGTGCAAAATGCAAGGTAACACAAAATCATCCACCTTTATCCTAATATCAGGATAAATTATTTCTGAAAGTAAATCAACTCTCTTTCTCTTCATACAATTTATTGCGCTGTTTACATATAACTTGGTACGACTCGTTCATTGTAGAAAGTATTCATCTCAGAATTTGAAGTCAGACTCACCTGTTATCGTTGTCGTGAATTAAGTGGATCGCATATAGTAAAAAAAAACCTCCTAACCTGACTTCTCTAACCTAATCGAACCAAGGGTTAGTGAACTTTACACAATTTGAAAATGCGTATATGTATAAAAAAGGAACAAACCTATTTTTATAAAAAAAAAATAATGCAGCATCCCGCCGGGAATCGAACCCGGTGCTTATCAATGCTTCATGACACGCCCATGAGTCAAAACTGATTACAACTTCCGCCGTAGGCTTTCTATTTTGAGTGACTCCTAACTTCGTAACAAGATGGAAGTTCCACCAAATTCTGGAAATTTTGGACTGTGAAAAAAGAAACATTTGCCTTCTTTTTTAATGAATCAAATTAAACATTGTTATATTTTCTTGGATAGGAAAAAAAATCGAAACATTGTCTCCTATTTCATGATAGAATATAAATGAGCTATTTCGTAGTCAGAACGTATCTGTGAGATTCAAGAAATAATTGATAATCTTTTGGAGTTATGAATAAAAGGTTACTGTTGACTTTGTTACAGTTCCTGATATGAAATATGGTTGTAAGCTTTGTAGGACAAATTAGATGATACTATATGTTATATAATACATGAATATGTGAAGTCTAAATATATTACTATATGTAATCCCAAGTTATTATGTGGTAATGGTCATACTAAAGATACTACACTCTAGAAGAACCTAATCTATTGAGAAGGTTTCTATACGGTAAGAGAGTAAATTAAGGAATATCACATTTTTGGCAACGTCGGTGAGCAGAACTTTACGTAGAGAGAGATACAAGTATTGATACACTAACAAGATAGGTTAGAAAACATCATTCTATATTTTTGATGAGTTCAGAAAATCTATAGAAAACTACTGGGAAAGTTTGAAAGTTTATTTTCGATTGCAAGGGAAAACAAATTCTTTTAACCACACTGTCACCAGAGTTACGTTCTAGATTCAAGGAACTTATTCATCTCAAAGAAGTAGTCAAAATATCCAATGATTTGGAAGAGCTTTTGTTAAATTATAGGTAAGATACAGCAATGTTACTTCAGATAGATATACATTTCATAGATTGATTCAACAATTGCGACAACCAGTTAAAGACTACATTGAACAAATTTGGATAGCAAATGTAAATTTTGTTAATTTAAATCAAAGTCATGCAAGGATGAGATGATGTTAGGAGTAAGAGACTGTTCGTTAAGGAAAAGATTACTACAAGATGGTCATTTTGTCGTTTGAACAAGCTACTACTTTAGCAATGCAATTTGAAGCAATCGAAACGGAAAGTCAAATAACCAATAATGAATTTCACACATCAAATAGTCTACCAACTGATATTAATGTCACTGAACATATGAAACGTTATCCTTAATAATCTAAATTTGATCAAAAACAGAAGATCCAATATAGCAATGTCTAACTTTCGGTAAAATCTGTAACATTTGCAAAAAGAAAAATAATTTTAATTCTCAATGTTTTGCGAAAAAAGAAACAATTTAAACGAAATAATGTCTATACGGTTGATTCAATACTACACCTACTGTCAATAAAAGTTTTGATACAGACATAGGTGTGGGTATATCCATAGATGATATGTGGCAAATCAATATTAGAGCTATCAATTATAAGGAAGAAAATAAACCATTAACTGTCAAATTAGAATTAGAAAATTAAGAGATAGAAGTCGAGGTCTGGTAATAATCAGATTGATACATCACTAGGAAGATGTTAGGTATAAAACTTCAGAATTTACCTTCTAATACTTTTTAAGAACAATTACAATAGGGAGAAATACCTATTTCAGCGCAAGTAATTGTACCTTGTACATATAAACAAGTACCTTTTAACCTAACTTTTTAAATTAAAAAATATTCACGTTATAGCGTAATAGGTAGAAAGGGTATTTCTAAACTTAGGCCGGATTGGAAACAGCAGTTCTTTCCTGAACAAAATCTAGATTCATGAAGAGAGATTCAAGAATTAGAGCCAAAATTTGATCAGTTAATGGGCAATAAACAACCAAATGAAAAGCAAACCTTCAAAAACAATGGGTAAAATTCCAATAAGATATTCATGATATTGAATTGGAATAAAAACAGTCACGTTTTATCTGTAAAAATCACATGGAAATAGAAGAGATATTCAACGGGATACAAACAACAGTTATGAAAGAAGATAAGAAAATAATAAAGAAGAGGAAGAAATTAATGATAAGTTTTTATGGATTTAGAAGGAATCAAGACGTATAAAATAGATGATTAGAAGGAAGAAAAGTAAAAAAAAAGAAGAACTGGAATTTATGTTGAAGAAATATTATGGGGATAGATTGGAGAAGATGCGAATGAATGGATATTGTCATTTACAGAAAAGATGTAAACCATGGGACAAAAGACAATGTTTATGGATCATCGATGCTATAATGAGTTGTTAAGATAAGAATATATTTTCAAATGTAGCTCTATGGAACAGTTCTAGAATAAGGTTTACAACGTGTAGATTAACTTTGTGGAACAGTTATAGTTTATGATCTATAAGTTTTTAATTTGTTTCTGAATGGTGGATATCGCAATTTAAAAAAGATAGGGTGGATTGATGGAATATAACGCATTTGTGAGATTCAAGAAACTGCGGGTAATCTTTCGGAATTATCAATAAAAGGTTAATGTTTTGTTGGCATTGTTACAGTTCCTGATATGAAATATGGCTGGAAGTTTTGTAGGACAAATTCGATGGAGCTATATGTCATATACTACATATGGATATGTGAAGTCTAAATATATTACTATATGCAACTCCTCCCTTCGGGGAGAGGCCTCATCCACTAGTGGATTGAATATGGCTGTGATTTATTATTATTTATTATGTAAAAAAATGATGACCAAGACTTCAAAGATAGTATATACGTTAATATAAGATAATATGAGACATTTGAAATGTCATAATTAACATGATACTTGTCGATGGTTTATTAGCTAGACAAGCAGTATGGTTTCTATAATAAACTTAATTACGAATATGATATTTATGAATTTGGATGTAGTAAGGGTTGAACTAAAGATACTACACTCTAGAGAAACCTAACCTATTCAGAAGGTTTCTATAAGAGAGTAAATTAAGAAATATTATTTCATATATTTTTATAAGGAAAAGAAGAAAAGAAGGACTATTTTTTCCACCTGAAATAAATAAAAACATTCTTCTACCAGCACAATCCATATAGAAAAAAATAGTTGGAAACAAATTAATTTCCAGTGAAATAATAACAACGCCTCCTGCCTAATGAAGCCGATTTCGAAAAAAAATTTAAAAAAAAGGGAAACAAGCAGTACGGAACAATAAACGATCTTTAAAACAAGTTGATATAATTCATTGATCTCAAACGAATACATAAAAGGAAATCATATCCAATCTGATTATCAAAGTCTCGTTTTCATTCTGATTCTTTTGATGACCTTCAAGATAAGAATCAACTTTTTTTTTATTATTTTATCCATCACACATTTTTTTATTTTCGTTTTATTTTTGACAAATAGAAAAAACACACGGGATGTTGAAGTCATTTACTGTCATGATATGACGGAATCAACTCTTTTTCTCACAGAGATTTTCCGTAGGTCCCTTTTCATTCAAGGGGATAAAGTAAGTCGCTCCGCCGTGAATTAAACAGAGATGACACAGAAGAAACTCAAAGCGGATTATGAGGTGCGAGTTTTGAAGGAGGGAAAGTGTTATAGGATTTGACTTAATATTTTCAGCTAAAAAAATAAAAATAGAAAGAGATAATGTGTTGTGTATATGTACAGCACCGTATCAAGCAGGTGTATGCTTCTTTAGCTTTAAAAAACCCTAATGGTGAGTCCACACTAGGCCATGTTCATAAATATTTTTGCGTGCATATGTTGACTGTATTTATCAAGTTGTTGATAAAGTTCATGAACATTTTGAATTTTTATGCCCAAAATTCTGTGTTAATAAACATGTGAAATATCTAAATGTTGTTAAGCATAGTTACATGAAAAGGGACATTAACACACACGTATACACCCTTCCATGGAGCTCTACGCAAGGATACTGGAGTGATTGATTAGTGTCGGAAGATAAATGCCAGAGCAAACAATTAACTTCATTTTTCCACTTTCAGTTTCAATAGGTACCAAATTGTCAGGCTGTGCGCCAAGTTTTTTTTTATTTGTCATATTTCTTGAGTTATTCATACAATATATTCCGTACTGCTCATATGATAGTACATCCTGTAAGTAATATTTAGGTTATTTGCAAGAATTAATACAGAAATAAAAAAAAAACAAGCCGCACAGTCATAACAAACGTATACAAAAACTGAATTAGAACTGGAAAACTTAGTCCATATGAGGTTGGACTGGAAGTGGACAAGGATTAATTGTCCTCTCCGCTCACTGTTTTTTCATACTCATGAAATTTTCAATGGTTGTTGGTCAGTCCAGTATCGCTATTAGATTGAAACAGTAGATGTCATTGTTTTTTTTTCAAGCACACTGAGCCAATCACGTATCACAAATACGACGAAAATCTACGTTTTAGTAAAGAGTGCGCGATTAAACGCTGATTGAATATAGAAATATATCTACAAACAACTGACGTATTATTAACTCTACGTATCTGGCAAACTTTCTAAACAATCAGATCAAGGTGACGTCACAAATTGATTAAGAGAACCATTGAGCTGTATTATTGATACTGGATTGCTCGATCAGTATCTAAAACCAGTAGTAGTAGGAAATATTTAAACTTGATTCTTCATTTTTGGTTTAAATTAAAGTGCACTAAATTATCAGTTTTAAGCGTGTTGTAGCTGTGTGGCTTCTTAGCGCATCCTTATATATGCGGGGTAGCTATACAGTTTATCCTATCTGTCAGACTGTACCCCCTAGATCTCAAGAACTACAAGTCAGACAGAGATAAGCGATACACCGTTGGATTCGTCATGGTCTAAAAGGGTGGGGGAAATGATCAATTTGGCGCTGTAGGTGACATGTCCTTTTAAATCGCTTAGGTTTTTCTAGGCCTCAGGAACTACTCGTCAGACAGTGAAAATTCATAAACCTTTGGATTCCTTATCGACTGAAAGAGTGGGGAATGTTGACTCTATTTTGGGGGGCTTAGTACTTAAAGAAACACTTTATATCATACGGGGGTGTTTGGCTTTGTTTACAAAACCATTATTTAGCTTCTTATGTTTTAATTATTGAGTTATGCTCATGCTGGACAAGACATATAATAGCGCGTCCTATAAATAATAATCACGTTACTTGCAAGAATTAAGATATAAAATGAAAGACGGTCTACACGACAGCAACACGCGTTAAGAAAAGTGATTTAGAACCAAAGATTGGTCCATTTTGGATTAAACTGGAAGGGACGGACTAGGTTAAATGCTTTTTCTTGTGTCAGAATTACCGAGCGGTCATGGCTCAGTGGTAGAGCGTTGGCTTAGCATTCGGGAAGTCGTGCGTCCAATCTCAGCGGTCGGCCATCCTTACTAAGGGCTTTCCTCAGTTTCATCAGGGAAATGCCGGGATGGCATCTTAGACTTAAGCCTTGGCTGACACCTTCCCGAATCCTTTCTCCTAACCTATTTTGGCCTGAGCCTTAGATGGCTAAAGGTCAATAATAATTTCAATTCAGTATTCCAGATTACAGACTGCCTCGCTGGTACAGTGGTTACCGTCGCTGACTGCTGATCGTGGGGTCCCAGGTTCGATTCCCGACTCTGCCAAGTGATTTTTTTTTCCAAAACGAAAGGGTGGATTTTCTTTCCAGAACAGTGTCCATTCAGTATCGTGATGCAACTGGGGAGCTGCTGTGAATAAAAGAAAGTGGCAATCACGGTTGAGAGCTTCGGCTCTTCTCTACCAACACGTCTGGTCAGCGTGGGAGCAGTAGAGCAACTTCTCCCTCCGCAAGAAGCCAATTCAGTAGTGAATTGAATATTGCTGTGAATTATTCGAAATTACAGTATCTAACATATTTTGTGGTTTATCCTAGAATACTATGCAATGCCAGGAAACAGAAGAGTGAGGTGGGTTGCAGAACTGTCAGTCATATGATGGATTTTTTAAAATTATTATTTATATGGCCTTTATCTTAGCTTGAGATCACCTTGATCCAATTGGTTGGACACTGGAAAATGCATTTTGTTCATGGGATAAGAATAAAGGTAGTCTTCATCGTCAAAAAGTGGACGATGGAAAC
>JAGDQP010033415.1:0-20681 GCA_022664845.1 Lepisma saccharinum | reverse complement strand
TTATTTATTTCACAATTACAATGTCCTTATTAATCAAGATAATATAATGCGCATATGTAAGTAACATTATGAACGATTGTGTACCAAACAGCTAGTGTCAGCTCATGATTGGAACTATTTGTTTTATCATGTACCACATCACTTAACGGATGAAGATAATGCTCAATTGTTACAACCAGTGACTACTAATGAAATTGTGAACACTTTAATATATTGTGCAAAGATGGTTTAAGCTATGTTTTTCTTATGCTATCATTAGTGACAAATTTACTCAAATAGTGAATGAACGGATAATCCAGGATAAAGTAATCCTGTCACACTGAAAATTCAAATTAGTGCAACAGCAAGATACTAAAGGTCTATGTCTGTAATTTGATAAGCCGGGATAAAAATACCAAACTTTGAATCTAAAAATTTGATTTTTTCATATTTAATCAAGTTTGTATGACAATAGTTCGAGGTTAGTGGGATCAAAGAAAAATAGTTACTTTGGAAACGTTGGGTGGAATAGAAAATAATTTGTTTCTCTTCAAAGTAGTATGGTGACAAGCAGTGGTGTTAGTTGTGTCTTCGTCCTAAAGTTGTAGAAAATTGAGGTGAGTAATTGTGAAATTTAAGCTCTTTAAAGTGACTTGTCTGTCCGTGTCACACCCGAAACTAATTTTTGCTTTAAGTTTTGTTTACACGAAAACAAGAAATTACCTTAAGAGCAAAATACGTGAGAGTGAGTTTTATGATGTCTCAAACCTACATGAATATCTAATTTTTCCTGGCGATTCTGTTAATTTTAAAATAAGGGTTCCGGGTGTGGACAAAATAGTAAGTTCCGGGTGTGACCTCTTTCTTCAATGTGCTATCTTTCTGTTAATTTTAAAGTATGAACATAATTTAAAGCCTGAATGACATAAACGTTTTAGTTAAACTGAGCTGCGAATTTTTGGGTTACTCATTATAAGAATTTCACAGGAATTAGCCAGGGACGAGTGAAGATTCCAGTTCTCCTTCAGAATTATATTATTTGTAGGTTTCAGACCAATATTAATACGGTACTCAAAATGTTAGACACTAATTTCAATTCTTTACAGTAGACTTACAAAGAAGAGATTTCCTTACAAAATGTACATTTAATTTTTTTAGAGCATATACAAAAAAAATAGGGGATCTGAAATTTTCACTTCTCCTTATTATGCATGTCTATACAGACTCAGTATTTAGTTCTGCTTTAAGTTCTCTTCAAGACCGAGGAGGTCATATTTTTAACATCGAATTGAGTGAACTCAATTTCTCTCTTTTTCTCAACAAAATGGGTTGTTAAAATATGTTGATTTTTCCCCGATAACTGTGCGGATCAATTAAAAAATCGATACTCGTCGTAAAACCTGTTTCTCGAGAGAAGACCTAGGCATCACAGCAACTTGGTCTTTCTTCGCAGCATCCCACGTGAAAGGACCAGTTGACTGAGTAGCGGAGCTGTTAAAAGATATGTTTGAAATGCTATTCGTTCAAACAGGTATACAGTTGATGACGCAAATTCATTTACGGCATGTGCTAATACAGTAATGGAAGATGTTTGTTATCTTCTGGTTACGAAGCAAGAAATCCAAGCCTGCAAGCCAAAACTCGACGAACGTTGGAAGAATTTGCACCCGGTTTGAAATCGCCCCACGTGTTTTACAGCACTGATTCAATCTCCCTTACTGTAAGAAGAACTGTTACTCTTATTGTTTTCTCTACCTCTCCCATTAGAAATCTTTCGACCTTTGACCTCGCAGACGTTTATTCAGATTTTAACGAAGAGTCAAACGATGAAGTTGATTCTCGTTCTATTCCTTCAGATACTGATATAACTGAAGATGATTTGCAGGCAAGTATATTCATGCTGGCGGAATTGCTTAGTGACAAAACTAACACGAAGAAAAATTACATTTGCCTTTGTCAATCCGACGTCTCTAGAACTAAGATTATTAAAGTGATATTTCTTGAGCCTTTTGGAGGATCAAATTTGAAATACAAAACTGGCAATAAAGAGTTGAAGGTCTCTGAATGAAATTACAAAAATTTTCCTCCTCAAGTTGAAATGCAAGGCTTACACAGAGTGATGTATACTTTTAAGGAAGTTTCTGTGTAAAATATTGCGTTAAAGAACTAACACAGAAACTGTCATCTTTGTGAACCTACTGTCATACTTTACCTGTGTGATCAATTAACGATTTAACATTACAATACACGACCAGAGTTAAATAAACTGATAAACTCAGAGTTTTTAAGGTGTTAAAATAAATTAGTTTCATTTTAGAATTTAGTTATTTTCTTTGTATAAATAATATATGTAAGACTTTTCTTTAAAGAGGTGTTTCATTTAACTTTACCAAGTAAAGTTTCACAAACAGGCTGTTTCTCTTTTGCAATTGTTTTCTCTCTCTCAGGTACGTATGTTTGTACTAAACAGTTAACATGTGAGGTCTTCACATAGGTCACACCCGGAACCTTTTTAAAATTTCGTAGAGTAAAATATAAACATGCTTTTCCGAAAATATATACATCATACGAAAGCTTGCAATCTCCTCTTTACTCTAAAACGTTTGATTGATTACAAAAGTGTAAATATTCTCAGACTTTTGTGATTGACAAATGGTATCTGTGGTTTCAATCCCCGTGTGAGTCACACCCGGAACGCAGATTTTTCTTGATTTGTACGAAACTAAATCAATCTGAGTTTGAAGCCGAGATATGCAGTGTTGCAAAGTATTAACTTTGATCAGAGACTCATCAACTTGTAGGAACATTATATTGTAGCCTCCTTCTACCGGATATCGAGGAGGTTGAGTATCATCCTGGCATTCGCTTGGCGTGACTGAGAAATCTTACCTTAGAGATATGAATACAGGGTGTACTCCGGAGATTATTTAGTAGCTACAGAAAGGCAAACAATAAAAGGGGTGATACTAGACATGAAGAATTTATAAAATAACTAGTTCTACAAAAATAGGGGATTTATTGCCGTTTCACAAATTACGGGCTTAATTATAGCAGACGGCCAGAATGGATTCCACCAATGACCATGAATAGGTGTAACTAATTCCAGACATTCTAATCAGAACTCCACTTACCAAATAATCCAGGAGCAGACGACAAGGGGCATCTCCAGGAACTAACTGGCCTGCTAGTTCAACGATGTAGCCCAGACATTGAACCTCCAAGTCAATGAAAGGCACAATGGTAGCCCAGGGCCCGAAGGTTGGCAGACCCAGATGAATAGGCGGACGGGCAGAATAACCTAACTAGATGAGAAGGCTGGTCTACGATGAAAATTGATTTAGCGCCTGCTAGTATCGTAGTTCACCCACTCTCTGAGTTCTCTCTTCTTCCGTTCCTCTCTTGCCTCAGTATTTGTGTCCGACCAAGAATTTGATGGAATTTCTTCCTGGTCGGAGCGATGAACTATGTTGTGACAATGCAAATTGCTTCCCGTCTGAGGATTCCAGTGGCGTTTTCAAAGTGTGTTACCCCTCTGTCCACAATATTGTAATGCAAAATCTCAAGTTTATATTAATGGATATTTATCTCAATGATTTGCCATACGAAGATCAATCCGTCAGGGCTGTGCTTTATCAATGATGTTATTTGCACTAAGTATGACACCATTTTTGCATACTTTAAATAGCTTTAGACAACCTCAGTTACATGATTTTTAAAATGTGCATATCTTTGCTTATGCAGATGATGTTTGTGAGAGCTGTGTACAACTAACGGCTATGTTGTATTTATGAGACAATGCAAAGTTATTGCACTGCTAGTGGGACGCAGATAAACTTTAAGAAATCAAAATGTTTCCTTTTTACCAATATGTATGTGTTGGTACTAGGTATTATGAATCAGTCGAAAAGATGAAAATCTTGGGCATTAATTATACCTTGGATGAAAAGGCACAGGATACAGATGTATGGGAACCCTTTACTTCCCAAATAAGAACACAATATATTGAAAATAATAAAACGGGACTTAACGTTAGTGCAACGCATTTGATATGTGAATACTTATATTTGTAGTAAAATGTGGTATGTGAATCAGATTTTACTTTTAGCTACTAAATATGCACAGAAAATACAGTCTATAATTGGTTAGTTCCTCTGAGAAGGACTTTAGTTTCGTCTGCCGAGATCAGTATTGCATTTACCACACGAGTGTGGTAGTTTACAATTAATTGATGTTCAACTAGAGAGTAAGGTGTTGTTTTTAAGTCGTAATTTCAAGCTGTATTGTCTGCAGGTATCCCATACCAATCAGTGGCTTAATTGCTGGACAGACAGTCTCCGAGCTCATAACCCTCCTAATGTTAATTATTCGAAACTTAGTGGTGCGATGTCATGGGCCTTGATCACAGAATGTTGATACATACCACTTGTGGATCAACAAATCTATTTTGAACTAAAACAGCTGTATGTCATCCTCAGAAAAAAATGTTCACGGACTGACAGTTCCACGTGTGGAGCAAAAATTTCCAGACCATGACTGTAATATCATTTGGGTTAACATACATCAAAATTGGCTACCACAGCATATTCGTAGTTTATGGTACGAAGTTGTCAATGATCTAATACTAACTCCGGAATGCATGTATAAGATTCAGCGTAGTACAAGAACACTTTGTATATAATGTAGTAGACTGCACACAAAAAATTGTATGGTTGAAGTAACCATAAAACGCTATTTGTCATAGCTAAAATTGGGACAGCAATACTATGGGTTGCAAATAAAATACAAGTATTGCTAATCGCGCATTGTCAATACACATGGTTAAGTGTATTGCCCTAATTACAATACTGTAAATAATATTTTATGGTAAAATTCTTGTTTAAAGTTAAATTAACAAGATGTTTTGTTAGCATTATAGCTAATGATACAACAATGTATAGTTGAATTACAGATGGCGGAATTGTGTCTGACCATACTATATAGTTGTAACTACACAGATATTGTTAGAAATTTACCTATAACAACAATGTCGTATTCCTGAAAGTACAAATATTATATTGTTGTTGTGACCGTATGTATTTCTATGTGGCCTCCGTACATGATGGAATCTATTCCAACATTGCAAGAAAATAAATATTTCTTGTTGGAGAAATGTGGTTTCGCTATTAGTATATGACTGTTGCATTATACGCTTTGGTGGTATAAACTTTAGCAAATACGTTATGATTAAAACATCTTCCATTTCATTCGAGGATAATAAAATACGAATAAATCATTAGCAGTAACCGTTGATTACAAATTCAGGTTCCAGAATTATCACAATTCTTGATGTTTGGAGTTTAGAAATGGTACCTCTAGCAGCGCCACCTATTGAGCACCGTTTAAGTATATTTGCGCAGCATTACAAAACATTTCGAATCTACTTAAAATTGTACAATACATTTATTCTTCGTCATCCTTAGATACATGCTTCTAATTTCTCTCGATTCGAACAAACAATATGGCTTTCAACCACACAGAGTCCTCGGAAATGTATTGTTGGGGTGTATATATATATTCCTTTTTTGTGCATACGCATCCCACAACCATACAGTTTGATTCAAACAGCAATAAATATATTGTCAATATGGTCCAATCGACCATACATATGATTTTCCCAGCAGCGTAAAATTTAACTACAATTGTTTAGGAATCACAACTATATAACAATACCAGATATACTAAACTTAGCAGAAGAGTATCGTTACCGTACGACAGTTATGGTTACGATTACTATAAATTCTAGCAGTACAGTTTAGCAATGAAAATATAGCTGGATTTACCAGAGCTGTTTCTACTTTGTGGGTTTCCTGTTACATTGGTTAACAGAATGTGGAGTTATCTCAATAATTTGAAGTATTTTAAAAGGATGTTGGGTTTAATGTGTAGGCGTCAAGGACAGTTTTTCAAGAGCTGTCAGGTATATGTTTCTTCTGTCAGACTCCAAGTTTTACCCAAAAATGAAGAATAATGCTGTAATTTGGATAAGTGCACAGACCTGGTAATATATACTTGTTACACCCTAAAAGTTGATGTCGGTAGAAGATTGTATGGACTTCCTGAAGCGCACTCTTGGAAGTTAGGTTTGTCCGCTATTTAGCGCCGATTATTTGTTAATTTTCTGAAAGTAATTGTGAAGTGTGATTATTAATCCTCAGTATAGTGATTGAGTGAATAACCGAATAAATTTCAAAGCTAATAAAAAAATTAATTTATTGTGAGCTATTCTCTTGTACGTACATTTTATGTGTATTCGTCGCATGTTAATGTCTACATTGTATGAATTTATTTTGTGTGAGACAGACATTTGCCTTGTATCATGAATAGGCAATACAAGTTTGTGAAACAAAAAGCCGGTACGAAGTTGAACTCTTAATTCAGCAACCCATGTTCAAATCTCGCTGCAGTCGGAACTTTTTTCTTGCTGCTAGTACCGATATCAACATCGTGCGTCGTGTTGATTTAACACAAAAATTGGTAGTCACGCTGGAACACAGAAAAGTGTTTAATTAACACACGCATTTTTTACTGTGTGCTACTACAAGTACTACTACTATTAAAACAACAACTACTACTATAAAATGCTTCTACTAATGCTAATAACAATACTAAAACACTACTACTACTATAACTAAATACTTTTTCTATTATTAATAGTAGTAGTATTAGTTATCCATAGCTTAGGTATTATTATACATAAAATTTACGTTAAAACTATTGATTAATATAGATTTGATTTTTTTTAAATTATTATGTTAATTCTATATACAGATCCTCATATTATTTAGATTCCATATTATTAATTTAAACAAGTGAAACAATTATACGAAAAGATAGAAGAAGCTTATGCAGTTCTTTTAATTCCTAGTACCGAGGGTTTCCAAACGTCCCGGTTTGTAAAGGAAGAATTAACTGTCCCGAAAAATGCTCACTTGACATTTGTTTATCCCGGTTTTTGTCTTTTGTGACTGAATTTATCGTCAGTGTTCCTGGACATAACGCTAACTGGGGAGGGTATTTTCTCTCATAATTCATGAATATATAATGGACAGAGAAACGAAATCGCCCCACCGATTGCACGTTTCAACAATTCGAGAATAATTACTGGTATATTTAACAATCGAATTAGCTTTATCTTGTATTTATCTGAATGTATGATTATGTAAGTCAGCGGCAAGATCTTTTCTGCAATGCTTTTAAAATCAGACAAATATAAGAAGCGTGAGTGATAATATTACAGGTTACATTATAGATTTCATTATAGGAATATATGGTGTAATGTTCTTTCCTTAATACGTTATTACAGGATGTTGGAAAGTAACACCGACAAAAGCACCTCACGAGATTACTGACATCAAAATCAAAATAAAAGCATAGACCATCGTGGGTGCACAAGTACTTTGCTTCGACGCTATAGGCTGCCGAATGCATGGGAAAATAAGCTGTAGAACTTGATATTTCCATTATAATTTGTCGTAGAACAGAGACGGCATGGTAGCGTCAAAGACTGAGAACTGGTCTATCAAAAAAAAGGAATATTACAAAATTATGCAGTGGGACCACCTGATTCCACAAAGAAAATAGGGAATTTCCAGAAATTTTCGAAGTAAAGCAGGTCTCAAGTCTTTGATGGTACTATGCCGCCTCAGTTCTACTGTTAATGGTATTGGAAAAATCAAGCTCTGAAGTTTATTTCCCCATGCATTTGGCAGACATTTTTTTAGTTTCATGTCAAGAGGATGATTTTGTTGATGTTATTTTGCAACACCCTATATATATATATATATATATATATATATATATATATATATATATAAGGCAGATGCCTCGGTGTTTCAATTACAAAATCTGACAATCCTACTAGCACCCAGCTAGCAATCCTAATAGTCATAAGCTGAACGAAATAATTTCCAATCATTTGCACTCAAACACGTAAGAAACCATTGATTGATGTTTCGATCAAAAACGGACACTTTATTTTCCTTTCTTCCAAGAACAACATATCGCAGATCTCAATGATGACGACCTAGGCCTCTTTGGTCGTTTGACATTATTACGGCACAGTTCAGCGAATCGATATAGAATCGAAGTCTGAAAATAACTCCCACCTCCTCCATCCACGGTGTAGGGCAAACATTGAATAGGCGTTACTTGTTATTGATTTTAGTTCTTTTTTATCAGGTCAACGTTTTTATTGCTTCATTCTATTATAGCTTTGGATGAATCAAGTGTCATTGATTTTCTGCTATGTACTGGCTGCTACTGAACAAACGGGAAACATACTGCATTAGTAGATGAATAAAATTTACTAAGGCAAATAAATGTCACAAATGATAAGAAATATAGAACACGTTTTATGTTCGTATATTGTGTTAGTTTAATGCTTCCGTTTCTACACGAACTCTCAAAAGATTTCTGATATACGAGGGTAGGTGGAAAGTTCCGGACCTCACACAGAGATCGTGTTACTGTGCTCAATTTGATGGAATTGGTTTGTTTCATCTTCCATATTTTTAGGATCAAATTTTCAAATCAATAAGTTATTTAGAATTTGTTCAAAGGCCCATTTGTCGAGGTTCTCAAGGTGTCCATTTACATTGTCACTGTGTTCATTGTGGATCTTTTTCCACCGAGACATGTTTCAAGGTTATGGAAGTCACTTGGCGGTAAATCTGGCTATTGTGGAATTTGGGTAAGTAATTCGAACTTCAATTTGTGGATTTTAGACAGCACAACAGCATTGTTGTTCCACATTGCTTTTTGTCATGTATGAGCAAATGCGACACCCATCAAGCGCACATTTTTTTTGTTCCCAAGTGTTTGTGATATTGCCCAAACGTTCCGTTGATACGCTTTACTATCTTAATCATTTTCATTGTACGATATGTCCACTTTTGTGGACTTTCCGATATTTTCCGACGTAATTACTTCAATGGGACTTCCAACGTGTGGTTAATCACTAGTATTCATTGGACTCATATTAAATTTAGCAACCCAGCATTTAACAGAGGAGTCCTCAAATGTCAAATTTAACTGTTTTTGTATCGGTTGCACTATATTGGTTGAAGAGTTTCATAAAGATACTAATTACGAGACAAATGTCCACTGTTTTTCATTTCATTAAACAATGCTTGAGGCGTTTACTTTCGTGGGTTGTCAAACTAATAATAAAGTGACTGATTAACTTTAATAAAACGTTCACACACGAAGGATGAAACAATGGAAAACTTTCAAAATATTGAGGGATCTTTATGTGAATCCCGAAACTTCTTACCCTATTTTGGTATTCATAAGTTCCCGTTTCATATTTAACACAAATTTCTCCATTCATATTTATTCTTTACCCTGGCTATACAAACTTCGACCACACAATACTGTAAAACAGTGCTTCTGTTTCACATTAAAAAAAAAAAAGGTGTTGTACACGTCTCGATTGACCTAACTTTTAACCACTTCATTCATACTGCCTCACTATTTGGTTACTTTGTAAGAAGCTAAAATATATAAATACACTATATACAGTTGACAGTCTAGGAAAAAATAAAAATAAGTTGGCGACAGTGCGGTTAGGGCCCGTTTCTTGTCAGCGATCGCCTACTGCTTTAACCGATTGAACTACAAGAAAACAATGTCACTTTCCTCGCTGTATAAATATTGAAGCAATTCGATGCAGAAATTTGTTAGCTGGAGTATACCAGCATACTACAAACAGAACATGTAGAAGAAGTGTTTCAAATGTAATTCTGGAATACTAAGTGCATAAGAAGTGTTAAAACTTGCATTCAAAATACACTCACAGTCATATAAAATTGATGCTTGAGTAATTTTTAAAACCATAATGTTCTCTAGGAATACCGTAATGTTCCCTTCGGAACGGTGTATTATTCCTGTAGTGCTTCGTAGGTAGAACAAAAGCATACAAGGAATTGATTTTTTCCCAGAACCACTTTTATTATAAAAGGATACAAGTGCGATACAAGTTAATAAAATAAGCGTTCCGAACCTGGGACTACAGCGAGTTTATAAAAACTTTGGCCTTCTTCTTCTTTGATGATCAACCCTCAGAGAAGTGGGTTAGAGTCCTGCGTCAGTGCGTTGCAACTGATATGCAGAAAGGAGCAGGCATCAGTCCGTAGCAACTGATATGCCCAAGGATGTACCAGACCCGTTGCAGTCGTGTGTACAGGTTAGCGGTTCAAAGGGGGACAAACCAGTTCCTTTGCAAACATGTGTATGAAGGATTGCTTCGGCCCGTTGCAGCCGATAAGCGTGAAGGTAGAGAGAGGTGGACTATCTACGCGAGGAGTGATACTGGTAGCCTAGGTGTCCGGATATTAATAGGTATTTTTGGGAGCGGTCCTCTAATTCCCTCCCTCAGCTGTGCCAGCTCCATCTAGCTGCAACTCCAACTCCATCTTCGGTCGTTGGTCGAATTGTTGTTATCGTCTGCTTTTAAGATGGCTCGTGTCATTTACTATTTGCTTACGTAGCTTGTAGTACACATTTGTTTACACAGCGTAGTACGCACTTTTTACTATCTGTTTATCTTGAATGGGTGACACGTTCTCTCAGGTAGGTTGTCCATTACAATAGGTGCAAAACACAAGACATGATTATTTTAAATTTTCATCTGCATATTTGTATGGTATTGCCGATGCAATTTCCCAAACTTCGAGAGGTTTCATGAGTGATAAACTCGCAGTTCTTGTTACACTCTTCGAGAAGAAAACTAAGAGAATTTGAGCAAAGATAGGCCTACGTACAAGTGATGTACTACGTACAACAATTATTTTCTTTCAGTGTTTTTGTCGCAGGAAACAAGAATACGTATCAGAATCATCCTGTTCGTAGTTTCAAATTGCAATATTAAAACAGAAAAGCTGTTTCTCTTCTAGAAGCGTTAACTGTTTTACTTTCAGTGATTTCCTTATCATAACTATTGTACTTTGTTACTAATTTTATACGCATTCATGCATATAATTACAAATATATTGTAAGATAAGATAACATAAAATTAATTGTATGGGCGGTAACAGCACTATGGTTTACGACCACCTTGAACAAATATATTCTAGTTTTTAAGGCCCTTATCACTAGACCTACGTGTGAAGTCGTATAAATCATGTATGAGACCTATTCCATTTGAGCCCGTGGCAAAGGTCGTCTAGTAGGTTTTAGGACTTCGGAAGAGAAGATTCGAATATACCTCATATCGTCGAATTCTGCCTGAAGCTTTTCCTGGTTTTCTTTTGTTACACCAGGGAATGCCGAACTGATACATTAATTAAAAGTAGGATCACTGCATTCTCTGGTAGAGTGAGCGTTTGGAAACAACGGCTTGTAGTATAAGATTATGTAAATTTATCATTAAAATCTTTGACAAATATGAGATTCGTTTAAAATTACGATACCTGTAAAATATTTATGTGAGAAAAGTCTGTGAAGAACAAGAAACATTCGGTTTGTATACGTTTATTCTATTCACAATATTTTTCACTTTATTAATAGAGTACATCAGTTGCATACCAATACTTTCTCTCTCTCTCTCTCTCTCTCTCTCTCTTTCTCTGTATATATATAAAGAAAAGTATCGGTATTCCTAGGTTCTACGTATCTCAGGATACAATATGATTAGGGAAAAATCACGCTATTTCACTTTTGAATCTTGAATACAAAATTCACATTTAAGTATAAAGCCTATATTAAGAGCAAGCTAATTTGCCTTTGCATTGTCTTTGGTTTGCCCATGAAAATGGTTGCATTGTTTTCATGTACTAGTACTTGTTCCACGTTAGTACGTCTTAATTACTATAGATGTACAGACAAAAATGTGATACGATTCGTCAGTAAAATGGCACTTCCGTACCATTCTATCTCGCTCCCACTTCGCCACATCCGTTTTTTTTTTGTTGTTTTTTTTTTTTTTTTTGGTGTGTGATAACCTATAATAATAAGTTAAGACTTAGGCTTAGAGTTAGTCTAAGTTAACTTTAGACTAAAATATGAATTTTGATTGTAAGAAGAGGTGTTACGCTTAGACTCCACATTTCTTACGTAAAAGTTCAAGTGGGGGACCTAAATATCCCTTAACCCTCCGACGGCCAAACTAAAATTTTTATGTAAAAGTTCAAGTGGTGGACCTAAGTGATCCCATCGAATATATTTTATTTCTTAAGTTGTTGTCACTTTTCCTGCAGAAAGCTGTCACATAATTTCCTGTTCATGATTATTGAATTATTGAGATGTGGTTAAGGCTGACGCGTTATTCTAAAGTTGACCCCTAACAGCAGATTTTTGAAAGTATTTTTGTTATGCATTACATTTACTGAATCGCGTTACATTTCGTGAATAATGTTACATTCTTAGAGTATATTATGAAGAAAACAAAAGTAGTACACATTAATCTTATCAACAAATTAATAGATCCTTAAAGATACTTGAAAATTATAGTAAAGAACTTTACGTCACCAACTATGTTCAAAAGCGAGGCTGAAATTTTAGATAGCGTGAACGCATACAGTGGGGAACCTTAGATACTCCAAGATCCGTAACGTGTAAACAAAGAGCACAATTAGAAAGTAAATTACAGCTTAAATACATTATTTGAAATTATTAACATAGCCCACGATACATCAACGCAGGTAAAATATATACAAAGAAATCTTCGAAAACGAAAGTTGAGGAACCTTAGTGACCCCACTTGGCCGTCAGAGGGTTCAGAGCTGAGAACTTCAAGTAAGTGAAAAATGCAATAATTAAGTAGTCGTCGAACGTGTCTAATTAGTGTAATCGAAAACAAAATTAAATTTTACCCACCTGGTGTTCCCCTGAAGTAATTAAGCTCTTTAGATTTGTCTCTGCGCATGCGCATCTACGATGGTCGGAACTCTAAGAGCTTCTTGCAGGTTCTCATGATTTTTTCTTAGAGATAACCCACTCTGTTTGAATACAAACTCTATTTGAAAGAAGAAATCATATGTTTATCTTTTATCTGAACTTCGCCTAAAGAAGAGTAAATATAACAAATGGCATTCAAATAGCAATAAAACTTTTTATGATTTTAAGTATAGCTTTTTATTTAAAAACCAAATAAGAATTTATAATCAAAAGTATTTTGATCTCGTTACCTTTGGAGTAAATTTATCTGTTATTGCTTTCGCATACTGTATGTAAATACAAGAAAGAGTAATCCCACATTCTGATCATAAAACCGGAACACTGTTAAACGTAACACGCAACACCGTTGTACTACTTCATATGCAATCACATTTAACTTGTTTTTATTCATTGCGTGTATGTTTCTCGGCTTTGAATATCGCGGTTGATAAAGCCATCATGATTTGACTTCTCTGCAGGATAGATGTATTAATAATAGGAGCATGTTTTGAATATGTCATGCGTGATATATCCAGTCGATATCGTTTTCGTCTCACAGCAATATATCTGTCAATGCTGAAAAAAGAATTTACTAACGTGAGAAATATCGACACTTCTAAAAATAATCAGGTATCTTCTGCGTGTCGTGAAAGAAGAAATAGGCATGTAGTTTGTTGCTCTATTGGAAACGGTCGATAAAGATGGTTACGTAATGGCTTCGAACAATTAATGTGCTTGGCATTAAATGAGGAATGTAGAATAAACAAACAATCATAATTTCTAATTTAGATTGAAATACTCAGAAAAACTTAGAAATTATAAATAGTTTTCTGTTAAATGGAAAAATAGAAATAAAGAACGCACAATCAACAGTTGCCTAAAATTTTCGATGCTCGTCTTGGAAGATTCTAAGAATTAAACCTATCGATATTTCAAACTGATTTATTGATCAAACTTGTTAGAGTAGTAAGGTACATCAGAAAAACCCCAGAATGCATGATTAAAAGTGCTTTCGTTCATAAAGACGGGAGCAAGTGGCCAAACGTTAAATTCATAAGAATAAGTACTTATAGCTGTTCGAACTAGGAAAACACGTTTATTTCTAAAACATTTGAAATAATGGAAAACATATGAATAGATACTGAGTCAATGTGCTATCTTTTAGAGGGTACGTTCGTCATGGTCACCATCTTAAAATCAGCCATCTTGAATCTTGCTCGATGTTTTTAATGGGACGGGGTCATCTCATATCAATCTGGGCTATACTTTTACCAGAAATACATTGGTGAAGTCAGTTTTGCCATAAATTTTCTTTTGGAAGACATAATGAGATGTTTGTTACGTGAGTATGTGTAGTTGATTGAAAAGTCTGGAGGCACTCTTCTTCGAACAGTGCAAGAAATTAACCTGATGCACAAGATATGAGTATTGGGGACTACCTATCCAGTTCTGGATAGCTTTACTTGTAAGAAGTTTGACAATCTCCAAGAATTCAGGAGAAAGTTGCAGTCAAATGAGTCATGTCAAGACTTGAGTTACTAGTAATGTTTATACAATGCTTGTTAAATTATCAGGACAAACACGTCTGTGGCTCGTACATTCAGTCTATTCTTTAAATGTAATTACAGATAATTCTAAAGACAAATAAGAATGTATGCGAAGAATCTATGGAATATATGTGAAAATATATAATCTCTATTTGAAATCTGACAAATTTGTCAAGAAATTTTTATTTCTACCGAAACCCGACAAAGCTATGTTGAGAAACAAACAAAATTCATATGTGAAACAGGTACTTTAGAACAATGAACCTGGGTTCACGATTAGACCTATAACTAAAGGTTACAAGATACTAAAGGTTATCAGCAATATACCAAAAATTATATTTCTCTCATAGTACAGGCTTATGTCCACAAAAAAATAGAAAATTTGTCTCTAAATCCGCTTTTATAAGAAATGTAGCTGAAGCAAAATATCGTTGGTTGATTCTGCTGCGTATGGGTAAATATGCTTTGTTAGCTTGCTGCAGTCACTCTAATACCTGCTTGGTAAACTTGGCTACAACAAGTATGTTTATCTCAACTTCATTTGGAAAAGTGGATTTATAGGCAACGCTTTCATTATTTTTGAGTAGACATACCTTCACCAGGGGCGTATTAAGGTATAGGCTGTATAGGCCCGGGCCTAGAGCGGCAAATTTTGAGACGCAGCAGTAATTTGAAGGCTCTCATTCCATCTTCCTTATATGCCACACTGTAAAAAGTGGAAACACGAAATGGATGAAAGTTACTCCGTTTTATGGAGAAACAAAAGTCGAAAATTAGCGTTTTGTTGTATTTACTCTTAAATGTGGGTATAGTGTAAGCACTTTAGTGGAAAGACTGGTAACCTTAACTCCGTTTTAAAGTTTAACATTTTCTTTGTAATGGCTTAAGGTTAACTGAAAATTGGCTGAAAGTGTTTCGTCGGTGAACGTTCAGCTTATTTTACGCTTAAAATTCGGTCATTTGCTAATCGAAGTGTAAGCTAAAGTGGCCGTTTTTAGGTTACATACTTTTGTGGATGAAGTTTAAGCCTTGGTTGGATATTTCATAATCCAATAACAGGAGTAACGCTACTTGCTTGTAACTGAACGCCCCACCATTTTGAGTGTTTATGTTGCTTTTACACTGTCAAGAGTAAACAGTTGACTGGTGGATCGAGAACGACATGCTTGCATTGGCGGAAATAGAAATTAAGTTGGGTATAAATCTTTACACAGTAGAAAACGTATCTCTCTTTTTTTTCCTCCCGACATTCCTCGCAGTAAAAGCTACATGTTGATCATTAACCTCCTGCGCAGTAATGTCCTAGCTATGAATATCACTCGGAAAGCCATGTACACCAACTGCCTTTGTAGCTAAGTGGCGAGAGCATTTGATCAGTGTGCTTGTGGACCCTGGATCGAAACCTGACCACGTGTATCTTTTTCTTTTTCTTTCTTTTTTTTCTTTTTTTTTAATTTTAGATTTTAAAGGAACATTATTACATTTTCTTCTTTTCTACTTTCAAAAAATGTTCTGCTTCTATGAAATACGTTGGAAAAAACATATATGCGCATTTTACAGAAAGTAAAACATTCGACCGAAAACTGGCTGAATGTAGGTTAATCCAAAAAGTGGAGGCAGCTCAGCTGCCTCCATTTTCTGGATGAACGTTGTGTCTCTAATTTTTACAGTGCACATCTACTCACAAGTAGATAAATATTTTGCTTTTCCTCATATTGGAATGCAATTATACATACTTAGCAGGTCTACAAATTGAGATGAATATTACAAGGGCACTGGATTACATATATATATACACGTCGGAGGTAAACTGCACTGCTACTTTCTTTCCAAACTCGACTTTAGTATACAGTTTTGTACATTTCAGCATGCTCGTCCTGGAGGTGTATACACAACTATGCCTTTGTTTATTTCCTAGATGAATTGTCAGTTGATAACACAACACTACGTCGAAAAAAATGTGAAATATTGTGCTCAAATCAACAAATCTATGAAATGAGCAAGTATAGCGAAAAGTGACGTGAATGTAAAAAAAAAAAATTTAAAAAGAACTTTTAAAGACATACTTTTCTTTAAAACATCGTACTAAAAAGTAAAAGAAAAAAAATGTTTAAGCATGACAAAAGCATGGGGAGCGCTCTCATATACAGTCACATTATAAATTTTTACTTATCACGCACCATGATTTTCTTTTTATTCATGCATAAACAAAAATATTTTTTACTTTTTAGTACAAATTGTTTAATAAAAGTTTTAAAAAACATTTTATTATCTTTTACCCATATTTTAAAGTGTTCTGCAACCAATCAAACGCCAAATCTTTGCAGGCTAGTATTTATGCGTAATATTAAAAAATATATGCTTTTAAAATACATAAATATATAGAAATAGATGAAAGTAACAATGGAATATTGTATTGTCATTGGACGTATGTCGCTGTGCTAAGTTTCATCATTGTATCACGTCCGGAAATGAGTGAAATTAACGTTGCAGGAATTTAGGACACCACGAATCATTGTGAACTAAAGAAAAAAATGTAACATGTTCGTTAACTATGAGAGCGGCACTTTCTGTGGACCTCTGGGCGGAAAATGTCTAAATGCACTGCCTTCATTATATAAAAATTCTCACACATTTGCTATTTCTACCACAGTTCTCCAGCATGTTCTCATATTTCTGTTTAGCATGATTTCGAATTAATTTTTAAGGACTACACCGAATAAGCATGTCATAAGCGTGCGTTCTCTTAAACTTTTACAAGAATTGTAGTAAAACAATACGGATGTATTTAAATAATCATATAATGCCCTTGTCAGCAACGGATTTTTTTCCCCCTTAAACTCGCTAACGGGAAGTTCCGTTATCGGAAACCCTCTTATTAATAGCCAGATCTTTGGTTTTCCAATTAAGTTTCTCTGAGCGAAACCAAGACAAGATATCATATTACATTAAATAATATATGTCTCTCCAATGAATAAGCTTTGTGCGGGTTACGCAGACCCATATGAACGAACGAACATCAGTCACAAATTCCGAAATATGTAAAAGTGAAGTTAATAATAATAGTTTGATTTAACTTAACAAAACTCCTTTATAATTAAAATTCAGTTTTAAATTACATCTTAATGGTGTTATGTTTCCTTGAATTCATATTTGATTAGAAACATTAAAATTTAGTTTTATGACAAAACACTATTTAGTTTTATGGCAGGTTAGGCGGAGCTCAGTCGGGGAATAGTGCACATGTGTTACCGCTAGACTTCAGCAGCGATTAACCTATTTGTAAGATCTACCTTTCGTTGAAAGCATTTCATCGAGACTTTTCCAAAGACACCTCAAGTACTTTGGTAACCCTAGTAATTCAAGATTTGAAGTTGTCAATTGTCTCCATTAGTTACTATAAGGGAATTGTCCCCCTTTCTCAGGACCCGCACATCAGATCTGGATGATAAATACGAATTTGAACTAGTCTCGTCGAGACCTTTCTAATGACACCTAAATCATCATCCTAGCCCTAGTACTTCCTGAGTTTAAAATTACTATGGGGAAATGAACACCCTCCTGTTTCGTGATCAGCTCATCCGATCTGGATCACCTATGCGGATTTGAACTTATATTGCCGATGCCTTTGCAGCGACATCTGGAGCATCTTCGTATCCCTTGTACTTTTGAGTTGAAAGTTACTATTGGTAAATGGGCCTACTCCCCCTATCTCGGAACCCGCTCTTGCTGACCTGGTAGTCGTGTTGGTTGTGGCGATAAGCCAACGACTCGACGGTCCCGGGTTCGAATTCCAGCTAGGGCATGGATGTGAATTTTAAATAGTATCGCATTCATAATCGTGACGGGCCGAAGTCAAAGTTACTAAGAATAGCTCATACAAAATAAAGTTTCCAAAGTTTGTTTCTGAACCCGCTCATCCGATCTGCATAATCTATACGGGTTTGACATCGTCTCGTCGAGGTCTTTCCAACGACAATCCTGAGTTTAAAGTTACCAGCGGACAGACAGACAGAGCGCGGATATAAGATCCAGCTGTAGCTACTAAAGCCTGGAAAAGGAACAAGTCATATCAACATGCACGGCAGTGCATGAGCCAAGTTCTTCACGCCAGAAAACGTTAGCACTGCCAGAAGCATGTTATACAGGAACAAGAGTTTATGGCAAAATCGACGATTTGGGGGCCCCGTAAGAAAAAAGATGTTAAAGATAGGAATATGAGCTTTTGCCGTTAAGGAGATATGGTAAATATGTGCAGATGTACAAAATTTCATATTCGTGTCTCAAACTATGTTCTAGTTGTGGACCCCTGAAATTGCACATTTTAGGCTAACTGACTCACTCACTCACTGACTGACTGACTCACTCACTCACTCATCATATTGTTTAGGGTGTTTGGAGTAAGCTAGAAACATGAAATTTGGTATGAAGGTAGAGGATGATAAGTAGATAAAGGAAAAATTCCGACATTTTGAAAAAGTCGCCATCTTGGATTCAAAATGGCCGCCAAACCTAAAATTTCAAAGAATACACAGCCTAAACGGCTAAAGATAGAACAGTGAAATTTGGTATGAAACTACATCATTGGTAGCAAATTAAGAAAACTTTTTAAGAAATTGAAAAAGTCGCCATTTTGCATTCAAAATGGCCGCCAACCCTAAACTTTTAAAGAATACACAGCCTAAACGGCTGCCGCTAGAATAATGAAATTTAGTTTGACAGTACAACATTATTTGTAGATTATGAAAATATTACAAAATATCTCTAAAGACGCCATCTTGGATCCAAAATGGCGGGTGTCATAAATCCATTTTCCAACTGCTTGAGCCAGAAATACGAAATTTGGCATAATGATGTATTATCAAGAGTAGTTTAGGAAAACATAACAACGTTTAAAAAAATTCACCATCTTTGATTCAAAATGGCAGCTGAAATACAATTTTTCACATCGTTTGAGATAGAGAAATGAAATTTGGTATGACAGTGTATCATCACGAGTATGTCACGAAAATATAAGAAAACGTTAAAAATGTGTCCATCTTTTATCCAAAATGCCCGCCTAAGCCCCACTTTATAACGACTGAAACTAGAGAAACGAAATTTGGTATGAAGCTGTACCATTACGGGTAGGTTAGAATAAATTCGGCTCGTCTCCCCTACTAGGTTACAGTTCCCAGCTGGAGCCTGATTGCAATAAAGGGGTGCGCCCGAGCGAGGCCATCTTGGAATTCTGGGGGCAGCGCCCCAATGAGGCGAAGCGAGTATATACATTACACAAGTGTAAAAAGCTGCGAAATACGAGCAAAAGCACCAGCGGTGCAAACTGTCCAGTCAACTCCTTCAACCTTAAAAAGTGGTGAAATGGAATATGGATGAACCCAATTTTTCGTGCCAACTTCCAATACTCCTGCGTGTCCCACCACGTTTTACTCTTCATAAACGTTAGCATTGCCAGGAGCATGTTATACAGGCAGAATTTGGACGTTTCCCCATTCGGACGCAGCGCTCTGGAGTATGAGGGAATATCTGCATCATGTGGCGCAGTGCACTGCAGAATCTGATTGTGATAAAAAGACGCAGTTCCTCCAAACTCCTCAAGTTCGATGCGCGGCCTGCCGTGGGATTCTTGGCGCAGCGACGCGAGCGAATCGAGGGGAGTATCAACACGTACGGCAGTGCATGCAGCCGAGTTCCACGTGTCACAAAACGTCAGCATGTTATACAGGAAGAAGAGTTTATTGCGAAATCAGCGATTTTGAAGTTCTGTAAGAAAAAAGATGTTAAAAATTGAAATATGAAATTTCGAAGTATGACGGTATATCATCACTAGTAGATTACAAAATATCTGCAAAGACATCATTTTGAATCCAAAATGGCTGACTTCATAATCCATTTTCCAGACCGTTTGAACTAGAGATACGAAATTTGGCATAAAGGTCTATTAACAAGAGTAGTTTAGGAATAATTTACAATTTTGAAAAAGTTGTTAACTTGGATCAAAATGGCCGCACAAAAACTTTTTCCACACCATTCGAGCTATAGAAACGAAATCTGGTATGAAGGTGTACCATCACAAGTAGGTAACGGCAATGTAAGAAAACTTTTTAAAAATCGCTTTCTTTAATTCAACATAGCCGCCCAAATACCATTTTCCAAACCACTGAAGCTAGAGAAACGAAATTTGGTATGAAGGTGTACCATCACGAAAATGTTTCAATAAATGGATCAAACCACCGCTATGAG
>JAGDQP010033414.1:0-20681 GCA_022664845.1 Lepisma saccharinum | reverse complement strand
AAGTCACTGAACGGGATGTAATAAAAGCAATACAAAGAATTAAATCATCTGCCGTTGGAGCCGATGAACTATCCATTTTACTTATAAAAAAAATACTTCCCTGTGTAATAGATGTTATTGTGCATATCTTCAATAGCTCGATCACATATGGCGAATTTCCATCGGTCTGGAAGATGTCACACATTCGTCCGTTGCCTAAAACTTCGAACCCAATAGCGACCGAGGACCTTCGTCCCATTAGTATTCTTCCTGCGCTTTCCAAGGCTCTAGAACACATTGTCCACGCTCAATTAACACAATTTCTTGAAGTAAATAGCATTCTAAACCCTTTCCAATCAGGTTTTAGGTCTCACTATAGTACGTGCACAGCCCTAGTTAATATCACAGATGATATTCGTTCTGCTATGGATAATCGCCATATCACCCTGCTATCCCTTCTTGACTTTAGTAAAGCATTCCAAACAATAGACCATGAAATTCTGATTACTAAACTTTCTTATTTCTATAACTTCTCACCGTTAGCCCTATCATGGTTCGAATCCTATCTCTCACATAGAAATCAAAGAATAATCACTAACGACACACATTCAAACTGGATTCCTGTTCCATGTGGTGTCCCACAAGGCAGTATTTTAGGACCGCTTCTTTTCTCTCTGTATATAAACGACCTGCCTAAAAATATTCTAGCCAGCAAATATCACTTATATGCTGATGACGTTCAATGCTATATCTCGTCCGACCCATCGAGCATAGTTAGTTCACTCCAGTACTTAAAGTCAGATATTAGAAACATCTGTTCTTGGGCACGTGAAAATGGATTAGAAGTTAACCCATTGAAATCAAAATTCATTATGATCGGATCACGGAAGATACTTTCCTCCCTTAACACCGTAAACATCACTGGCCTCGATGTAAATGGCGTTATAGTTCCCTTAAGTGAAAGCGTAAACGACCTTGGTCTATATATAAACAAACACTTAACCTGGACAGAACATGTAAACAACCTTTGCAGAAAAACGTATGGCGCATTACATTCTCTTCGCCGCTTAAAAAATTTTCTTCCCGAATCCATCAAAGCCACCTTAGTGCAATCCCTTGTAATATCACAAGTGGATTACTGTGATGCTGCTTACATGGACCTTACTGAGGACCTAGCAAAACGCTTACAACGCCTCCAGAATGCCTGTGTACGCTTCGTCTTTAACGCAAAGTACTTCGACCACTTATCACAATATTATAATAAATTGGGCTGGTTTGATCTTCGCACGAGACGCCGTCAACATGCTCTAAATTTACTTTATAAATTAGTCACAACGAAAAAACCGTCATACTTGTCATCCAGGTTCAAATTTCTCAGTGACACTCACTCTTTAAACACCCGCTCTAAAGTGAACACGGTACTCTCAGTGCCAAATCATAAATCAGTGTACTACTCAAAATCTTTCACTGTGTATACTACTAGAGCTTGGAACGAAATCCCTGCACACATCAAGGACTCAGGTTCTGTATTATCATTTAGACGAAAACTTAATTGCTTTTTATCCCAGTCACAATTTCCTCTGACTCACTAGACACACGAATGTACAGATCAACACGAAACTATATTATATATCATTATTATTATTATTATTTACTCTCTAGTTAGCATTTTTTCTCTCTTTTAGTAAATACATTATGATTGTAATATTATATATTTCTTCATTTTTAATTGTAGTTGCTATAGTGTGAATTTTCGTATCCATTTTTTGTTTGTTTTGTAGTGTTTAATTATATAATATAAATTTGATGTAGAATGTTTAAATGGTTGAGTGGAAGAAAAGGTTATGCCTTAACTCCGCCATTCAAAATAAGAATAAATGAAATGAAATGAAATGAAATGAAAGTTGGCCCAGCTTAATTGTATTGGGCCAGTCGATCCATTTCCTGTATCTAAATCCATGACCCTATACAAACGATAAAATTAACTGGCTAAACAAGTTCGTTTACTTTTTCTTCTTAAATAATGCACTTGCGTTAATTTCTCTTTTTAATATGAAGAAGAAGATGATCCTAGTCTTGCCGGATCTGAAGTAGGCTTCTTTTGTATTAACTATTTAATTCCAGTCAGAACTAAATGAATAGAAAATTACTATGGTTCATGGTATGACGTTTGACAAGCTAGAAATAGCATATATTAATATTTGAATATGAAGACTGTTTCTTTTGAAGATATAGCAAAAAAAAAAAGTATTCTTTTCTTTACAATTTGCAAATTACAAGTCACGTAAACTCTTTTCACTGGGGAAAAACTTCTAAAGTTTCTTTGAGAAAAAAGAGACTCACAAAATGTTATGTTCTCTTTCTTTATCACTTATAAGATCGTTTTTATTATATAACACAGAACCTACTTTACGTTGTGGTAATCAGATTAAGAGGTCTCGTCTTTTTTCTCTTGCTCTCTGTGGTTGGCTAGCCCCGTCCGTCTTGCTTTGTGGTATAGCACGGTACATTAGTATACTTTGAACTTTAAAAACAGAGGTCAAAACTACAAAAAAGTTTATATTTGTGTTTAAACTGCAGTGTCATGTTGTCGCTTCAGAGCTCCTAGATTTTGTTTACCCTCATTACAGTATAATGTAATGGAGTCACCGTGGCTAAGGCGGTAGCGCGTCTAACTACGAATCAGGCGTCCCGAGTTCAGGCTGGAGACTTTTGTTCGTTGCTCCCATGACCGGCGCTCTGAGATGCATTCAGTCTCTTATCAAATAGGAGGTAAAGGCGGTCGAACGTGGGACAGATCACTCTACATCACTTCATCAGCGCTGGAGAGGAGATCGAGTTAAGGTTGATGAGGGACTCCGTGCTGGGGGTGCGGTTGAGGGAGGCCAAGATTCATATCTATGGTAAATGTATATTATACAAATCCATACCGTTAAATCAATCTATGTTAAACTTTGTATTTCTACCATATATTACCATAAGGACACCGTAACCCCCAAATTTGATCCAGGAGGTATTTATTTACCCCCTCCCTTTACAAACTATTAATTTCATATTGCGTAACATATACAATCTCCTTAATACCATGCAACACACAGAACATCTGTGTTGTTTTTGGTTGCGTATAAGAAAGGATGTGAAAATAATATCGAAGCGGGAAAGATGAGCAGTTGTAGCTAATGAATCACAGATTGTTGACCGAGAATAAAGAGGGGCAATGTATCCTCTGTTCGGATCAACAAGTGGGCATATCAGCTACTCTAATATATAGAGTGCTTTGAAAAATAATGAGTCAAACATTTAAATGTTTCATAGTAAAACAAGAAAAGAATTCTTAGAAAACAATTCGAAATGCGGATCTACAGGCGCCCAAATGTATAGAGGCATCATAGCCGGTCATACAGGCGTCTATAGATTGTATCCGTCACATTCTATAAGGAATAAATACCCATAACTCATGATAAAACAACCACATGTACATTATGGGTTCTCAAATTCATACAGTTGGATTATTCTGCACCAAATTTCTTATAACTATTTGCTTCCGCACCAGCAATACAGTAATATTAGATACTAGAATATCAAATGAAGTAATGTTTCCAAACACTGCGAGCTAAAAGAGGGGCGGGAGAGGCAAGGAGAGAGATTATTATCATACGTAATTTAAATAAACAAACGGTTGCTCTCTTTTCGATCTCAAAACCACGTTAAAATGCATAGCCTAAGTTCAGCAAATAATAATAAGTAGAAAGGCTACTACAACAACCTTTCAGTGAAAAATACACTTTCTGGCCTCAGAAAATATATTATTTATTTTCATTGTACCATCAGATTTGTAGAGGAAGATAACATATCACCATTACCTAATGGTTGATGTCCTTTTTCGGTTTACCAAAGTTTTAGACAGTTTCATCAGGTGAATACCGGGATCGTACACCTACAATAGAAGTCCTGCTTGATATCTTCAATATCTCTACCCTGTTAGAGTGCTTGCCGAGAAATGTCATCCCTCAAATTTGTTACAGGATTCTGCCATAAATTGTAAAATAAATGAGTTAGTGAACGATGAACTGAAACTCTGATAGACAATCTTGAAAGAAACTTATAAAGGTCTCTCTAGATTCTGATGTATAATCAACAAAAATTCAAAGCCAAGATTTTTCTTCAGTAAAGATTTGTGGAAGATTTCAAAACAATAATTTGTGAAAAGAAAATACACAAAGGTGTAAACATAACGAAGTCATTTCCTAACACTATTTTCTTTTTCTGTCACCAAATGAATCGAACATCTCTTTAGGAAGAAAGACTAGCAAAAGCATGACACTGTATGAAACTATTAATAGGTATGAGGTGGAAGGGTCAACTGACTAGGACGAAAGTACCAGTCCATACAATTACTTTTTAGGTGTTACTGTCTGAGTCGAATTATAACAACAATTTATTTCGTATTAGTGCCTCATATCGTCATATGACAGGAATATTCTAAGAAAATATCTTACGAAAGATGAAAAAAAAAAGGAAGATAAAATTATATCAATATCTAAACATATTTTTCAAACAAAGACAAGAAATTAGCGAAAACTTTACCAGGTGCAATGAAATATTTGAAATTCCTGCTCACTAAATTCAAAAGCGGAATATTTCATCTTTTGATAGCGGGAAGAGAGACCACTATTTTTAGAATGAATTTTCATCGGAGAAAAGATGATAAATTTCCGCTCGAAAAATAGATGGGATCTATCTATGGTAGTCCATTTCAATGGCTACCTTGACATGATATTTTTTAGGTAAATTTCCATCTATTGAGATAAAGTTTTATATTTTGAACACGAAAACAACGCAACAATGTGTTCAAAATGCAAAAAGATGCAGAAAGGAGCATTTATTCATAAGTAATAAGAAAGAAAAGTTATATACTTATGAATGAAAAAATAAATTAAAAAAGGATTTAAAAAAACATACTTTTTTTAAGCAAAGAAAAACGGACTAAAAAGTAAAAAATAATAAATTTATTTTCCGATTCATAAATTTATTAGTTTTTACTTTTTAGTCCATTTTTCATTGCTTAAAAGCATTTTTTTAAAAATTAATTAATTTTATTTATTACTTTTCGGGTTATTTCGGTGTTCATACTTTTTCTTCATCTAATATTTTGTGGCCCCCCAAATCCTAAAGTGTTCTGCAACCAGCCAAACCTAACCGCGGTGCAGATTAGTATTTCTTGTAGGATAAAGAAGTCTGTTTTTAAAACATATACATCTATAGAAATATATGAAAGTAACAATGGAATGTTGTATTGTCACCCGACTTACGTCGTTGTGCAAAATTTCATCAGTATATGACGTCGGGAAATGAGTTAAATTAACGTTGCAAGATTTGTACCATGCAGAGATGAAACATGATTACGGAGTACGTTAATAAAAAGCGTGTAAAAAGATTTTTAAAAAAACTTAACCTCGGGGAGGTTTGAACTCGGTACGTTCCGGCAGCTATGAAACGCCTTAAACCCTCAGCCAACCGTCCAACTGCGATAGTACGCCTTCGAAATTGCTTTTTTCATCTTGTCAGGTACTTAAAAACAACGTTTAAATATTTCTTGTATACGCTTACTCCTGACGTCCACTGGTATATTTTTGTCACTGAGAAAAAGATTTCAGGTTTTCTGTTGTCATTTTTAACTTAATCATAACGCGATAAATTTAACAGTATAGTTTCGTCTTTCGATAACCTTCGTAGTAACAAATGGCGGAGAATTAGCCATGATGCATTGCAAACCACTTTAACATGTAAGATGAGAAATAGATCTTTCAAGTTTGAAGAATAAATTACATCCCAAAACATCGGAATTCTATATAGAAAGATCATATCTTTTAATAAAAAAGAGTCGTCCCTCTTTCCGCTTTTAATAAGATAAAATACCTCGCTCTTTTGATTTAGTGTGTATTGAGTCTCTCACAAAATAATATACACTAACGACATAAACTGTAATAAGAAACTTCCTGTTCCTAATATTTAAGTTTTTTTCTCTTAAGTAAAGCAATTTCTTCGTTCATTATACTCAACATAATAATAATTATCATTTACAAGGTCATTTACATTCCATGTGGCAATGTCTTACACACAATGTCATGTCAAAAGTAAATTAAAACTTCCAGTTTATACGTTTCCACTGAAATCCAAATTTTATGTTCAATTCTAAGAATTGTGATAACTTGTTTTTCTTTACAGAAGCGTGATTATGTATAAAAATAAACGTTTCAATTTTCTTTTTCATCTGCAATCTACTCACGCCTATGTAGTGTTTATATACAGTTCATGATTTTGAGCACTTAAACTTAGCATGGCCGTTACGAATCGTTTCAAGCTTGTACGTGCCAGAAATAAAACAATATAGTCTCTCGTTTTTTTGTTGAGAATACAATGTCTTGACAGTGAACTTGACGTGCTCTTGCAGGCTGCATCATCATTGTGGAAGCACTGAATTGGTTCACAGAGATTAAACGATGTGGTAATGATAATTATATCCACACTTGCGAAAAAATAAAATAACATAAGAATTACGGCTATTCTTTGGTTCAGCGCTTGCTTGTTGGAGAAAGTTTTTTCCATGATTGTGAAGTTGTTAAATTCTCTATTTCTCTTCCCTTTTTTTAAAACACTCGTCTGAGTTGCATGTACTTGCATTAGAGAAAGAGAAAAAAAAAAGATTTGAAGGTCATAGCTCTCGACCAACAGCTAGCATATATCCTCTTCTCATGAAAATTACAGAAACAGAATAATAATAATAATAAAAAGGGTTCAAAGGATATTTCATTTTTCAGTTTTGACTATTTTTAGATTTCAGTAAAAAGTGTGCTGTGAAGCCATATACAACCAACCACTCTTTTCAGCTGTTGGCAACTTTCAACTCAGCAACTACTAGGACTAGGAATATGGTTGAGGTGTCGCTGGAAATGTCTCGGTCTCGGCAAATAGGATGCTCGCTGATGAAGCCTGCCGGTAGAATGCTTATTTATTCATTTACTAAACACAGCATAAATAGTTCGGTTCAATGAATTGAATTTTCGTATTTATGGCCTTTAGGCATGTAAGGTTCAGGCCGGGATGGGAAAGGATTCGGGAAGGTATCGGTCAGGGCCTATGTTGAAGGTGCCATCCCGGTATTTGCTCTGCGAAAAGCCCCTGGAAAAAGCCCCATCCCGGTATTTGCTCTGCGTCCGGATGGTCGGCAGCTGGGATCGAACCCAGGACCTTCCGAATGCTATGCCAACGCTCTACCACTGATCTACGGCGGCTCGGTTCGTTCGGTTCAAATTTTGTATTATTTACTTAATAATCTGTAAAATTTAATGAAAATATAAATAAATTAAAACAAGATAATTGCAATGATTAAAATTAAATACACATAAATTTATAGTGAAGACTTATGTCGTACCAGATGAGAGCATGCTGAAACACGTGTAGAGAAACTAGCACGAAATCTTAAAACTGGGAGAGCTAAACGAATGAAAAGGACCTGCCAGCTTTCTAGTTTCAGATTTAAAACGTCTAAAAAAAACGAGGTCATTGAGATTTGATTGTACTTATGTGTGGAGATATTACTGTTAATTTGAGGTTGACGTACCTACTACAAGAATTCGTTAGTTTGTTCGGAAGTCTTAAAATTAACAGATCAGGGGACGTAAATAACACTCCGGGAACTTCCGCGGTGCACGAGATTTGGGGGCATCAAGAATGTTCTAATAGAGGATACGCGATTTAGCCAAGAATATGAAGTCAAGCGTCACAGCATAGTCCCGTCCAGTTAGCCCACTTACTCCAATCAAAAACATTGTTTTCGGCTAACAAAGATGGCAACAAGCTCTCTAGTTGTTCGCTAACCAATCAGATACTTCGCCTTGGTCGATGCTCAGTTTTTTTTTCGGCTTTATTCTTTCTCTTTTCGCATGAGATAGCTACAAGCAAATCTTCTATTAGAACCTTCTTTGGTTCATAAATATCGTGACTCATAAAAGCAGTTTAACCCGGGCGTTCCAAGTGAGAGTCCGGGGGGATGGAGAGGGGGCGCAGAGACGGTTAGTGACGGAACTGTAACAGATGCATACTAAAGTTAAACCTATAGTCCTGATTATTTGGTAATATATAGTATTGTATTATCGCTAGTTTCATAGCATATTCAGGCGAATCTGGCTTCATGATATGTATCCGCTACGACTGTTGGATTCTCTTATTGACAATAATTTTCGTAAGAACACGAGAAAGTGAACGATTCCAATTATTACAGTTAGTAATAGGAACTATAAAACCGAATACAATGAAGCGTGTACGCGCTAAATTAACATAGAGCCAGAAGTTATTTTTTCGCATTTTTGGATACATTTCTCTATATTATGTATTTTAGAGTTCCTACAACGGAATTACCAGAAAATGTCGTGCACAATACACGAATGATTGAATTAAATATTTTATTAATGGCCTTTAGGTATATAAGGCTCAGGTCAGGATAGTGGAGGGAGAAGGTTGCGGTAACGTGTCGGCCATGGGCTTAAGTTGAAAGTACGATCCCGGCATTGGTCTGGTGTGACTGAGGTGAAACCCTGGAAAACCTCCGTCAGGATAGTCGGCCACTCTCGGATGGAACCCACGGCCTCCCGGATGTTTCCCCAACGCTCTAGCACTGAGCTACGACGACTCGCTACAAAACGCGAAGAGATCAGAAACGCTGTATCTAGTGAAAATAGATAACCACGTATTTATCTAAAGAAATATACATTCTCACAACCTCATTTCTTTCTCGAAATTGGATTAAAATAATACTATTTTAGTAAACGAATTTGTTGTTTTTTATAAGAATGTGGGGATTCAAGGAGATCCCGTCAAAATTAAGAAAAATGAAGTGGAAAGAGAAGAAATACAATTCTGCGAAACATAACTACGTAAAACCACGCGACCTAATCTTCATAAGATAAAATGAAACAACAAACTAATATTTGTGCAATTTGCCCAGAGTGCTTCTGGCGTGGCACAAACCTCTCTCCCACGTAACATCAATCATTGCAGACATCACCAAATTCTAAAAATCCGATTAAAATAAATTTTGATAATGTTTCCAAAGATCGTGGTACCTTGCACTGGATCCCAGTTAACATACGTGCACATCTTAGTCGTAAAGATAACGAACATCGCGACCTTGGAATCAGCAATGAGCTGGCAACTGGGTTCGAGTGCGTCTCCAACAATCCTCATTGAAATTTTCTAGCTTTTCCTCAATTTTAGCTGGCGAATACCGGGATTATACCTCAACTAAACATGGGCCACTAGCATTCTCAACCTTGTTCTCAAAAGGATGAATGATCGCTGAGGGACATAATCCCTCAGACGTTATACTGTGAGGGGTTTAGGCCAAAATTTGCCTGTTCAACTAAGAAAAGAAACTGAATTGGGTTGGTTGTAAAGAGTTCTCAATTTACTTTGAGAGGCTATGTTATTGAAGTAACTCCAGAACAACAACATATATATATATATATATATATATATATATAAACACAATTGCTGAAGCTTTTAAACCAGAAAACATAACAAAGTTAATGTCAGTAGAGAAAAGCCAGAAAGGGAAAGTTAGCTCGTGTACAATGAAAACAAAATAATCGTTAAATGAAATTATTCAAGAGACATGTTACTCTTATGCAAATTTAATGATACAATAATTTGTTCGTGCATAATATGAATGTGTTTTATTTACCACTATTAACTTTAAATTTTCAGCAAACAAATAAAATATTACTTAGTGAACATGTTAGGGCACAATCGAATGTAATAATTACGTTTTATTTCATCATTATTAATATGGTGGAAAATTAAATGTTAATAACATTTTCTATTAATGACATGTAAAAATGATAAACAAAAAAAAATATGTTTATTCTGCAAACTTAGAACAGACCCGAGAACAACGTATTGAAGCGCAAAAAGTGTAAACCCTATCAGCAAGATTCGTCGGGTCAACGGTGGCCCAACCGCCTAAGAGTATTGACCACCAACCTGCTTTACAGATGACTGAGTGCAAATAGTGAAAAAGTACTAGAAGAAAGGGTTGTAGCCTCATCAGGTTGTAAACGACTGTACATATGGGATTTGCCTAAATCCAAATCTGAAGTCAGTTTCTTTCTATCTGGTTTCGTTTAGGCGCTAGCTAGCGTAGGCTGAGTGTACAGAATATACTAATACTTCTTAAGAAGAAAGCAGTAGCCTCACAAAGTTGAAAGCTTCAAACTAAACCAAGGTCATTGAACCTTAAATCTGAAGTCAGTATCTCTTTATTTGCTTTGAGTGAGGCGTTGCCCTACGATACATATAGACGGTCAAAATGATATTAAAAGAGAGCCAAAGCAAAAATGGGTTCTTTAAGAAAATGATGAAAAGAAAGTAAACATAACTGTTGAACAAATTAAAAGATTATAATAATTCCTCTCTTTCTTAAGCAATGTGACATCTGTGCTGTTTACTTTGATCGAAAGGACGGATTATTACTGTAGCTTCTTAACATAACTTCTTTTATTCGTTTAGCAACACTGATCTGCTTTGCCGCGAAAACTATTGAAAACGTTCCGAGAAATACCAACAGGCGGTGTGACCAGTCGACGATACCAGTTCCATCTAGCGTGTAAGAATCAAAATACTACCTAGGGTATCTCACTTTAAATATGTAAATGAACCTACAATTGTGGATTTTTTTTTAGGAAAACGCACTAAAAAAGTAAAATATAAAATAACTTAAAAATAATCGAAATGCCTTAAAAAATGCAGAAAATAATGAACATAAAGAACTGAAAAAATATTGATTAATTATTTTAATTCTCGGTGCGATGGTTGCTTAAGCTTGCAAAAGTGAAGGCGAATACTATATAAACTTTATAACACGTATAGCGTGTGTATAAAGATCTGTACCATGAAACATCAGTCTTCGAATCTAATACAACCTAAAATTTCGTAGGTTAGGCTACATTTCGTTGCTTTAATAATATACACATCGTACGCTAGCTATATCAAAGCACAGTGTGTAGAGGATGTATGCATTCTCAGGGGTGTAGTCTAGCCAGGGAACCGCCACGATACATTTTTGAGATGTCAACTTTTTTTTTTTTTACCCATATTTGCTCTAAAGAATATTTGGAAATACCCAAGTACATTTGGGTAATCCCTTGCGCACACAATGTATGCAATTTTTGATAGAGCAGAGCAATTTTGAAATCTTTAATGGTACCATGCTCTAGAGTTCATTTTCCCACGCTTTCGGCAGTTTATAGAGCCGAAAACAAACATTTGTGCGCCCTCGATGGTCCATATTTTTCTTTTCTTATTTTCATATCAGAAATCTTGTAAAGGTGGCTTTTGTTGGTGTTATTTTCCAACGCCCTGTATATTATTCGAGCACATTTTGCATTAAAATACAAGAACATTCTACAAGATGAAATGAAATTACATTTTGGGTTTCTCAGAACATTTGGAATGAGTAAACGAGTAGAATGAAATAATAAAAAAAGTGTGATTCAATAATTTCTTTCAAATTTGCATGTACATTGATACGATAAGGAAATTATCTATAGGCCTATAATAAAGAAAGATATAATGATAGGTAACTTTGGGAATGACTGATAAAACCATTGATTAACTTTGCCTGACTTCGTAAAATATTCGTAAAAGGGTACTTGATGTGTAGAATATTGATTGTCCTATTTTTGTCCTTATGTTTGAAGAGGTTAAGATGGGGAGGGGGGGGGGGGGAGAAGTGAAGCTATAGAAATGTAGGTGGAAATCGATATCAAACCCACTTCTTAGGGGGAAAAAAAAACTCCGTTGAGAAAACCACTATTATTAAGTTAAGATACGTCAATCATTTGTAAGAATTTTCTGGAGTAAGAAGTCTCAAATGACATTACAAGATACGACAAAAATTCCTACAATTCTTTAAATAATATTAATAACAATAATAGTTCTATTCTCTGAAATGTTTTAAAAATACGAACAAAAAGCTTTTATTTTAGGATGTGATTGTTTCATGATGAAAATGCTGGAATGGTACTTAAACTAAGGTCGTGCTCAATAACTCGGGCATACATCCCCCCCCCCCAAGAGTGCTGTCGAGGGATGCCATCCTTCAACTTGAGACTGGTTTACGTCATACTTACCATTGCTTCCAATTAGTGCACATGGAATTAAAAATAAGCAAATATATGATTGGTGTGAAGATATATATAGGAATAAAATCTCAAAAGTCTTTTATTCCCGTTTTTATTATTCTCTTGACGTTCATGTAAGAGTAATGCAGTGCCACCCTTAGGAAAGAGCAGTCGAGGCTCAAGTTCCAAACCCTGCACATCTGGGAGCCCTGCCGTAACATATGCGGAAAATAATGTTATTAATGAACTTGTCTACTAAGAGGGGCCCCACGAAACACATTTGCCCGGGACCCTGCATATCCTAGGGGCGCGACTGGGGCAATGTCATATTTCGATGGCACTTTGCAGCTACCTTGCATTTCACAAAATACAATTTTACAGGGGAGGAGAAAATTCTAACTTCCGTGAGAGGTTCGCTGCGCTGATTAATTTCACTCTGGCAAGTCGGGACAGAAGACTTTCGGGACTCGCGAATTCGAAAAAAAAATTAAATACCCAAGAAAACACATAGAGTAGGGTAGGTGGTTGTTAACATTTGTGAAAAATGTGCTTTTTTAACTCACGAAATTTGGACATTTTGCTTCCACGAATTGTGGGCTATACTCAAGATATTATATATTTTTCTTTCATTCTTTCTCGAAAAGAATACCTAAACAATCGAAGAAATGTATAATTCGTCTTCAAAATATCTATCATCGGACTCGCGAGCACGGAAAAAAGTTACTCCATACATGACAGTAAATTTGCACTTCCGATTTCAAATGCAGACTGTGAAAGTTTTTGTTTGTTTGTTTGTTTTCTTGTGTGCTGCTCAACAATGGAACAAATCTGACCATGACAAATTAGGAGTTGTTTTCATCATATATGCCTATGAAAATTCAGCTGAATGATTAACAAATAAATTCCTTCATAGTTGTACATGTGAAGTGTTTATTAAAATTTTGATGCTGATTTTCGCAAACGTTGAAGAGATATGTTAAAATAGAGAATAAATATATATTTAATTATCAGTATTAGTAGATGATTGTTATATCAAAAGAAATGCACTTTATCTAGGTGTTAGCAGCATGCATTAGTAGTGCAAGTTTATTTTTAAATCTTTAAAACGTCATTCGAAATAATTATTTATCATTTTAGCTACTCAAGAAATTGTACATTGTACTCAAGTTTTTTTTTTAACGTTTTCACTCACGAAATTTAAACATCGTTCTTTAAGTAATTCTACTGTCCTTATAAGTCAGCTTCTGTTGCACTTATTAAGAAAAGTGTTAGTGCATTGTGTAGGCCGATTTTTTTTCTACACACCTTCATGTTAAATAGCCAAACTAGTATTTTTTAAAACATAGATACAAGGTAACTGTAAAGTACCATCAATTTAATTGTATAGACTTAAAATGTGTGTACTTATATCTATCGATACTGCACTGTTTGACTTTATATTAAAAAAGTCTCAGATATCTTAAATAACAGCCAACATGCCAAACGTGTATTTATAGATTTTTCTACGGCATTTGACAACGTGCATCATTTAACTTTATTAACGAAACTATACCAGCATGGAATCATATGATTGGATTTTATCGTACTTGAGTAATAAAACGCAGATAGTACAAATCTCTAGAAGCATGACTTTTCATTCCTCAGTGGCTGAAATTAACAAGGGTATTCATCAGGGTTCTGTCTTAGGACCTATGTTATTTCTATTGTATATAAATGATAGATTCTCAATTTATAGATTCAGAAAACGTAGTATTGTACTCTAATGATGTAACAGGACGTATTCATCAGGTAGCAGAATGCAACTTAAAATCAATGATCGCAAGATTAATAGAATGGGCTTGAACTGTCTGAATATAAGTGTAGGCAACTCAAAAATTCTATATTTTCATCTTTCTCACCGGTCGTTTATGTTTTCCCCACATAGTAGTAAATTCTTTAAGTTTAGAATAGACTTCTAAAAGTAAATTGTTAGGTGTAACTATAAACGAAAAGTTAAAATGGGATGATCACGTTCTTGAACTTAATAAAAAAAATAATTGAATGGTGTCTGCTTGATCATTACAATCTCTCGACAAACTCTGCTCTCATTATATTCTGCAAACTTTTATGCTCTTATTAGCTTTGGAATAATATTTTGGGGTGCATCACATGTTAGTGTAAATAATTTTCGTGTCCAAAAAAAAAAGAAAAAAAAAGAAGGTTGTTAGAAGTATTTTTAATATGAGCCCGAGGTCATCATGTAAAGATGTGTTTAAATCTCGAACTTCTAACAATTCTATGCCTATATATTTATCAGAGAGTAATATTTACCAAGAAAAATAGTCACTTATTTACTTAAACGACAAATATTCACACTTATCATACACGACAAAAAAAACAACATAGAAAGACAAAATTTCGCAACTACTTATTCTAGTGTTTACTTTCTTTGTACTTGATTGTATAATAAACTACCCAATTACCTGAAGAGTATTGACAGTATTAATAAATTTAAATATGATATATTCAGTAGGTTGATAAGTAAAGGTTTTATGCTGTCAGTGATTATTTGAGTGATGACTCATTATGCAATATGTAAATAAGTAATAATTTAAAGTTATGCAAATTGTACTCAATTTTAAAATTAAATATTATCATGTCTTATGTATAAAGATATTGACGAGTCTTGTGTGTCACAGGCCACGACCTGTATATGGAGCGCTCACCTCTAGCGCTTGGGGGTCATCAGTTCAAACCCTGTTCGTGTTTTGTGGTGGATAAATATCGTGTGCGTGAGTTTTCTCGGGTTTCTCCCGTTTCCTCCCACTTTCCTTCATTCCACCAATTCATCCCATTATCATCCATCCGGACTGAGCCAAAGTTGCCTAAAGGCCTTAAAAATTAAATTGAAATCCAACGACCGGTATGTACTACACAGACAAATAATTTCTATTCTATTCTATTCATCCATTTTCAAATAATTGGAAGAAAAACAAAATAGGTGGAAAATACTCTGATGAACCAACACTTGATCAGTTCCTTTCTGAATAACAGAACATGAACTCATATTTTTTTTACTCTTTCTTTTTTCGTTCTTTTTTTTCGTAAGGAAGAGAATTTTGGCACGAGATGTAAGGCCATTGCCCCGTATCTAAGCATTCGACATATTACATCAATAAATGAAAGAAAAAAAGTAATTTAACACCGCAATTTCTTTTCGTCCAGTAGTTTTCTTTGCATAGTCGAATATAATTGATTTAAACTCGTTTTTTTAAAACTTACATTGTGAGTGGTTGCACGAAAGAGACCTTAAGGGCAAAAAATATCTACAAAGCAGAGAAAATGTTCCTGATAAAAATTAAACTTAACAGTCAGTTAGGTAAGTTATCCAGAAGTTGGTTTCGAGGATATCCACGGCCTTTCCAGGAAAAAAGAACATTGTATTATTTTGAGAAATAAGTACCCAAAAATCCATCTGTTAATCCATAGGAAGGGCTATGTGACCGTTTACATTCATGTGCGCCGATTGGCGATAGGCGAATCAAGCGCGAGCTCAAACCGATAATCGCTGCGTTGCGTTACTAAAATATCTCCCTGTACAATATACTAATTTTATGTTTTAAAAAATAAATAAAAATAAATAAGCTTGAATAGATATCTAATTATGACGAAATGACAGTTTAAAGTCTACGAAAATAAAGGAAAAACACAAACAGAATAACGATACTTACCCCGTTAGGTAAACAATCTGGAAATCTTGATTGATTACAAAAATTAATTTAAAAAAAAATGTTTATGTCACTCTATAGCAACGTTTCTGAGAATAATTTATCGAACCACGCTTCCAGAAATGATATCGTGCTGTTTTGTTATATTATTCGTATCATTCCTCCTACTTCGCGGATTTTTCTCTCACGTATGTAACTTATATGAATGACTCAGCAGTTCTTGGTTACATTGGTTGGGAATCATCAACCACGCAGACAGATCTTGACCTCCTGGTGCTCTCAGCTGAACTTAATATCAGAGCTTTTGTAATGGTTTCCAGTTTCGTAAATAGAACTTATTCAAGATAACGAGCAGAAAGCATGCCTTCTGTAGATACCCGCACGTGTCCACAGCTGAATATGAACTGTCATTTTTTTTTTCTTGTCAAGAGAGACTAGGAAAATGCTGGCGATAAAAGAAAGGATATTTTTTTCGTTTAGGAAAAAAAAATGACATGCTATGAGGTCGGTTCAAGAAAATACTGCAGAAAAAAAATTAAAAGAATTGCACATTGTTGTAAACAAAATGGATGAAAAGATATGCAACTTCTAAAATTATAACCTGTAACGAATCTTGCTATTTTTTTTTTTTTTTAAAGAATGCAGTCACTTCACTTTCAGCTTTCGCTCTCACATTTTACAATATTTCTTTTTTTAGTTAACATTGAGCTAGACAAGCACCTATGGTCTTACCCCGTCACAAGCTTGAGGGATTTCATCCCTTGGTGAGCACCCTACGAGGCAGAAAGGGGAAGATAGTGGCCAGGCAGTGTCTGTCAGGTCATCCTGACGGAGTTTTAAGGTTTTTTATTTCCTCGGTCACACTAGGCAAATGACGGGATTGTACCTACAAACTAGGCCCTGGACGATTACCTTCCAACATCCTCTCCCCCACCCTATCCTGCGCAGAGCATGAGAAGCCTAAAGGCAGTGGCGGTCGTAGGTACGGGTGAACCGGGCAACCGCCCAGGACACCGCGCTCGGAGAGGCCCCGCGCTAGTGACTGCCTGCAGTCACCTAAAATATAGCCTACAAATAAATGACGAATCTTAGTGTTTGTTTACAGCGTTTTGTTTACTTTCAAATCGTAAATTGTTGATTGAGTAGTTTTAGGAACTCTCCGATATTTTGTGTGTGTTGTGAAATAAATGCATAGTAAAATTATATGCCCGAACAATGATATTGCACTGAGAATAATAGCCATGATTTCCGTTGCTGCTGCGTCTGCGGAGAGGGGCTTTTTTAAGCTGAAGCTCGTCAAGACCGGAACATCATGACTTAAGACCCGGATGTCTGCTCTCACTCTTCTATCTACAATAAACGACGTTGTGTCAGCTCTAGATTATAACAATTTGGTTGGAGATGTTAGCAACAAGGAAAGTCGTCACTTCCCTTACTAGTGTCAAACCGTACTTGTTTATTTAGTTAGAGTTAATTTTCGGATTCCTAATTATACGATATTGTATTTCATTACATCGACTTTATATCTTGAAAATCAATACCTCAAATCCCGATATAAAAAAGCTTCGGGATCACATTCACCTGAAGTCAGGCTTTGGGTTTAAAACAAAACAAAAAAACAATTTTCACACAAATAAACACACACGTATTTGTATGTATGTATGCACAATTGTACATATATATCGGAATTTGGGTTATTGTGGTTTCGTGGGGCCCCGTGATGAGTCCTTGCCCAGGGTCCCGCAAAGGCTAGGGTCGCCTTTTTCTAGCTAACACACTAGCATTCGCTGGTAAACCTGAGGGAAACTAAGAAAATTCGGTAGCGAAACTCAAACCTACTTACCTCCTATGAGTGTTGTTCCCTAGTCTCAGTTTTAAATCAAAGTGTACATAAAAATAATTTATATTGTTTATTAAGTTCAAGATTAGGGATGGTATCGAGACGAGACGAGACACGCATCAATCTCGTTCTCCTCTCGAATTTTGTATGTCAATCTTAATCTTGGTCTCGTCTTGATCTGAAAATTCCGGTCTTGGTCTTGACCTCGGTCTCGATTGTAAGCCTCAGTCTCGTCTCAGTCCCGACACGTTAGTCTCGGTCTGGTCTCGAGAGACACTTTAAAAAGTTGCCGTCCCTTGACTTATTTGAAATGGGTATGCAGGCTTTCCGATCTCAGTACAAGAACAAGAATATTAATATGATATTAACATAGTTTGTTACATAGTTAATTTGGGGTTTAGGTTAGGAATAATATTTTGACGTAAAGAGAAAAACATTATGATTTTAAACTAATATAAAGATTTAGTTAGGATTGTAGAATACCAATAAGTGAGACAAGTGAAAATATTTCTATTATGGAAACGGATCCATGTTCTATCACAAATTGCGAAATTGGTATACGTAACATTTAAGTTTTGCTATTTCTAAATTATATTTAAATTGGTTGAATTACTGTTACGTTAAAAATGAAAAATTTACATTTTAGTCGAAATTTTCTACCAGATTTACAGAAATAAATAAATGTACACTGTTAAAGATTTTCCGAAACATTCCTGAGAAAAGCTAGGCAACCATAGCTACCTGGAAATTTTCAGTAATTTGGCTAATAAAAGGCATCCATCATACAGTTCTCAGGAATATTGGAAGAAAAAAAAAAGAGGAGATTTGAACATGGGTTCTTTACTAACAAATTCAGCGTTGTACTGACTGCGCTAAGTTTCCAATTAAAAGAAAACAGTATAGAGTGTTAGAATTATGTTGGCTGAATCTTCAAGATATAAACTAAGTTGATCCCACGACTTACGTCACATTTTAGTAATTTATGTAATTTGCCAATTAGAGTTCGGAATTTCCATTCACCCAAAAGATTTCCCATTTCTACCAAAATAAGAACTGACAAAATGGTGGCAGAAAAACTCTTGTTCAACATTGCATGCATAGCTGCGATAAGAAACAGTTTTCTCATTCTGCGCATGTGCAGAATTGAAAACGAAAAATATCCAGATAATCATACGAAAAGTCTCTGAGTTTTCCTCCATTATAGTGAAACAACATGAAATACTACAAATTCTGCGAAACTTCCTGATAATTCCTAAGCAACGTTAACAAAATGTTTAACAGTGTACAGTACTGGACAAAAATTTTACTTATTGTGAACATTTTTTTTGTACAAGGAAATATTCAAATTTAAAAAAAATGAGAATAGCATTTACTGAACTCCACAGAAACACGAATTTGAATTTGAATTTAATTTATGGCTTTTAAGTATCTAAGGCTCAGGCTGGGATAGGGGAGGGGAAAGGATTCGGGAAGGTGTCAGTTATAGCATGTGTTGAAGGTGTCATCACGGCATTTGCCTGTCTGGAAAAACACAGCCATACGAATCAATTACTTTACATTACTGCTCTTGGCTGATTAAAAGAACCAATTGGATTACAGCTACACGTTCATACATTAAAGCAAAAAAGAAAAGAGTGAAGTGTCTTGCCGGTAGGCGCTACTTCCAAATAGCGTATTGCGAATCTTATAAACTGAAATAAGCACATTGGCATTTCAAATAAGCCGTGTTATCAGATTAAAATGTCACTCCAACAATCCTAGAAAAGCATATATTAATAGATAAAAAAATTGCTGTCTAAGGCATTACTATGTATAATATTCTATCCTGGGCAACATCAAGCCAGTTTTCATCACGAACATCTACTTCTCGAAGATCTCTTCTAATATTGTCTTCCCCAACGACGTTTCGGTCTTCCCAATGGCCTCTTTCCATCCGGTCTTCCAACCAGGATATAGTATAATCTTCGTTTTCCCCCATCCGAGCTACATGGCCTGCCCACCTTAGACGTCGCGATTTCATTATTTTTACATCAACTGGTGAATCGTACAGTTAGTGGAGATCTTCATTATACAGTCTCCTCCATTCTCCAGTCATCTCGTCCCGTTTCGGCCCGAATATTTTTCTCAAAACCTTATTCCCAAACACACGTAATTTATGTTCATCTGCTTGGGTCGTACTCCAACTTTCGCAACCGTAAAGTATTACCGGCAGAATAACCGTTCTGTATATTTTAAATTTCAATTTCCTTGATATTAATCGCGATGTTAGAAGTTTCTGGACTGAATAGAAGCATGCGTTGGCCGATACAAAGCGATTTTTATTTCTTCCGTGATCTCATTTTTGCTTGTTACGTATGCTCCCAAGTATTTAAATTTGTTTACTTTCTCTATGACCTCACCCGTAATTCTTATGTTTTTATTTCCATCATTCCCTGTGTTTCGGCTTGTTATCATGTAATTTGTTTTATCTATGTTTACCTGTAGACCTATCTCATATCACGCTTCTACTAAGACATCGGTGTTGCTTTGTAGTGCATCTATATCGTCCCCTATTAAATCTACATCATCCGCATATACAAACAGTTGATTCAAACCATTCAATGATAGCCCCTTTTTGTCCCCTTTAATTTTTAAAATCGCATATTCTAAGGCAAAGTTAAACAGTAGTGGTGACAAGGCATCGCCTTGTTTCAATCCGTTGCAAATCTTGAATATCTGACATATTATTATTACCTATCCGTACTCTGCTTATGGAGTCGCTGAGAATCTTCACTAGTTGAACCAGTTTTTTTCAAAATTCCAAATCGTATCAGGATACTGTATAACTTTTTCCCTTTTGATAGAATCATATGCTTTCTTAAAATCAATTAATAGCTGATGAACCGTCCCATTGTATTCCCATTTCTTCTCCAAAATTTGACTCAAGGCGAAAATCTGGTCCAACGTGGATCTATTTCTTCTAAATCCACATTGGTG
>JAGDQP010033413.1:0-20682 GCA_022664845.1 Lepisma saccharinum | reverse complement strand
CACAACACTAAATCATAAATCAAAATAACACCAGATTTGGGGAAAAACTACATACTAAAAACAAGTAGAAAAAAACACCAAATCCAAACTCATACCATTACATGGGAATGTTTTACTTTTCTTTTTAGAAGATTGTGATGGAAATAACCTTTACTGTATAAAGACGAATTTACGGAGGTAAAATTCACTGGATATACAGATGAGATAATTTAGTTTAAACATCATATATGCAGGTAGTATGTCTTTGTAAATGATCTAAGATATGGATTTTAGATGTCAGACACTTTGACTGTGAAGGATATTAGTATATTTCGAAGGCGAGGGATATACTTAAGCAACATTCATTTCCGAGGGGGAGTGAATTGTGAGAATAGGAAAGAGTGATTGTTGTTGAATTTTATAATTTGAAACATTCTAAGTGAATTTAATTTAATTCAGTTATATCAGGGCATTGTTGTTATTGAATTATGTTTAACGAATTTAGCAATTGTTGTTATTGAATTATGTTTTAACGAATTTAGAAGCAGGATTGTTATGTGTTCTGAAGATATAACGAAACAAGCTGTGCTGGGAATGTTTTACTTTTCTATTTAGAAGATTGTGATGGAAATAACCTTTACTGTATAAAGACGAATTTGCGGAGACAAGATTCACTGGATATACAGATAAGATAATTTAGTTTAAACATCATATATGCAGGTAGTATGTCTTTGTTATGTTATACGATATAGCGATGATGATAGAAGTATCCATTCTTTGGATTTATGTAAAAACTACTTAAATGTAACCGACTTGTGTCAAAATATGGAAATACTTGTTCATATCAATTCTTGAATTCTTCATGCAAATTGTGCTAGCCTTAGTGGAGATCAATAACTTTTACTCAAGCATAGATTTGGGCCACTTCAGACTATTAATACTATTAAACTAAGTTATTGTGCTAATCATACATTTTATTAAACAGTGATGTAAACTGTTTCGTGGGACTTAGAAAGATCATGTACTGGAACATTAATGGAAAAGGTGTCTACAATCAACAGCTTGCGCTGAAGTGAAATGCTGGCAAACAATCTGAAAGCACATCCAATCGCTGGAAAATGTGGTTTATAGGTACTGTAACACCATGCATACAGTCCAGATCTAGTCTTTTCCGACTGTCACCTCCCTGGACTACTCATAGATGCTTTACGAAGTGAAGGAAGTGGTGCATAAATTACTATGCGACCACCTAAAACCTCCTTCTCAAATGGAATACACAAGCTTGTGGACTACTGGACTAAGTGCATAGAAAAGTAGAGAGACTGTGTAGGAAAATGATGTACATGTACAATCCCGGCTGTTGTTGTAATTAGTATCAGGTTTTCAGGTCCTGGTTTTGACTTGATACATCTTTCCATTCTTCTGGCAGAGATACTAAATTATAATTGGACGCTTCTTCAGGAGATAAAGATAATGAATGACATTGACTGAAAAGGAGAAGAAGAGTAGCAAAAGAAGTGGTAGAGGAAGAATTAACAGAATTAAGAAAGAGATTAGAACAATTAGATTTGTACTCGTAGTATCATTACTTACAAGCAGTGATATTCGTAGTACTGGAAAAGACATAGATGTAAAAATAAATAGAAGAAGAGGAAGCGATAGAAGGAAACTGAAGTAGCGTTGGATCTCCGGGATAAGAAGTTCAAAAGTCATACCATGGCTACTATACATTAGCTTACTGGGATGTTGTTTTCACGTACTGATTGAAGGATCTTCTTAGTCTCTCAAACTTGCATTGGAATTCCATATGAAGTTTCTTCAGGGAATTGTTGACTTTCTGGGATTCGGTTTTACGTTTTGTTTTTACACAAGACCTGTGATATTACTAACTGGTGATTACTCAGGAGAAGGCGACTTTCATTCTGAAATGAATAATAAGTTAAGGTAAAATTTAGTCATATTTATTTGGCTTTTCTGATTACCGTATTGGCCCGAATATAAGCCGCATTTATTTTTCAAATTTCGTACATGAAAATTTGAGGTGCGGCTTATTTGCGCGGTCGATAAATTTTCACATGTAATAGAAACTTGAAATGTAGCGCACGTTGCTAATTTTCTCATTTTGAAATGTAGCAACAATGGCCTACGCTCGTGTTTGGAATTGCCGGCAGTCGTATGGTACGTATCACAGACTACAGGTACCAGTAGTTGCTTGATAACGACACACAGTAGAGGGATCCTACAACAATCAGCAACAAGTTGCTTACTGACAAAGGACACTTCAAAGCGGTACACAATTCGGTGTTTGTTGCAAACAATGATTTTTATTATAAAAAAGCTGCTAGTGTTGTAAGAAAGTTTTTTGTTTCCTTTTGTTCAGGGAAGCTTTAAAAACGAAAATTAAAAAAAAAGACTACCGTATATGACGCAACGCTGTAACCAGTCTTCGTATAACGGTAATCGTGCTCTTTTGTATGATAGGATAGATTAAAACAGTTAGTACGTAGGGTACTACGGTAAATTTATTCTTCAGCTACCGGTATGAGTGAAAACGTAGAAAGAAAAGCTTCAACAAGCTTGGGAGTTCGGCGCAGTTATTATGCTGGTTTCAAACTTGCAGTTATTCGTTATGATAGGCAAACGTCTAATAGAGAAGCTGGCAAAAAGTTTGGTTTGGACGAATCAAACGTGCGGCGCTGGATCGCCTCGGAGGATAAACTAAAAAATGCCACTACAACCAGAAAATCTTTCAGAGGACCAAAAGGTGCGAAATATCCTGAACTAGAACATAGGGTCCTTTCCTTTGTACAAGACTAAAGGAAAGAAGGGATGTCCAACTCTTGAGAAGTAATCCAGGTAAAAGCGTTGGAAATAGCGAAGACCCTAAACATTCAACAAATAGAATTCCATAGGAGTATCGGTTGGTGCTGCAGGTTTATGCGTAGAAGTGGCATTGTTCTCCGACGAAGCACTTCATTAGCACAGAGACTACCAGAGGATTTTACTGAGAAATTGGTCAACTTCCAGAGGTACGTCATTGAATTGCGTCAACGCCACTCTTACTCATTATACCAGATCGGCAATGCCGACGAGACACCCGTATTTTGGGACATGCCGAGCAATAGGACAGTTGACAATAAAGGGGCGAAAAGCATCTTATTGAGAACAACTGGAAATGAAAAACAAAGAATCACTGTGATGTTGGCGGTTACGGCAGTTGGAGGGAAGCTGCCTCCGTACGTTATTCTAAAGCGTAAAACTATGCCTAAGGAGAATTTCCCTAAGGGATTAATAATTCGTTGTCAAGACAAAGGCTGGATGACAACCGAACTAATGATGGACTGTTTAGCTACGGTTTGAAATCGCAGACCTGGTGCGCTGCTCACTAAGAGGTCTTTGTCAGTGTTGGATGCCTTTAAAGGTAACTTCACGCCTGAAGTAAAGAAAAAAATTACTGCATTGAAGACAGACCTAGTTGTCATACCTGGAGGTATGACATCTAGACTGCAGGTGCTAGATGTCGTCGTGAACAAGCCTTTTAAAGACCATCTCCGGAAACAGTATTCGGATTGGCTTCTAGAAGGGGGCATGCATTCACTCCATCTAGGAAGATTAAGAAGCTATCTGTCAGCCTTATGTGTGAGTGGATTATCTCTTTATGACACACGATATCACCAGACTCTATCATCAAAGGATTCAAGAAATGCTGTGTGTCTAATGCTCTGGATGGCAGTGAGGACGACGTATTTTGGGAGGAGAATGATGGTACCAGTAGTGGCATTGATGAAACAAATACCGGTACCTGTAGTAGTGAAGTTAGCAGTGACATTGGAGAAGACTCTGATTAGTTGTACCGGTATTTTTTGTGATTTACCCACATTATACGATAACTGAAGAAAAATGTGTTCAAGAGTGACCCTATAGTGTAAACAGAAAAATGTGTTCAAGAGTGACCCTATAGTGTAAACAGAAAAATGTGTTTAAGAGTGACCATATAGTGTAAACTGTTTTGTAACTGGGTAATGTGACAGGTAAATTTCTCTGCACTGATTTTTTTTCTCCTTTTCCCCCTAAAATTAAGGATGCGGCTTATACTCGGGTGCGGCTTAGATTCGGGCCATTACGGTAATTATGTTGTTTGATTAAAGATTAAACTACAGCCTAAGCCTAAATATTTAATTTTACTATTAATATTCATATGTAGGAAAGAAATGTATGCAGATTTATGTTATATTTTTTGTCATAGTCAATTGGTAAGAAAAGTAGATACGTACAGTACGCAGTACTAATATGTATGTATTAGTAAGAAAAATAGTTGACAGGAAAAGAACAATTGACATACGATCAAACAGACCGCTACAAAAGCTATCTGCTTTCTGGTACGGCTGGATAAAAGCGCACAGACAATAATTTTGATTTTATATCAAAGTGGGTATGCATTTGGCCACTTGTCATTTAAGAATTTCTTCTTACATGTCCGATTTGCTTTGTTTTCAACGAAGATACTAAGGACTGTACTTAGTTGCTTAGTTAATGAAATGTTTTCCAACACTTCTTAATAGTCTAGAGCAGTGATTCCTGAACTTCTTGAAGGTTTGAGAGATTTTTTATTAGTATCCTACTTAACTCCATTTGAAATATACAATTTGCTGTAAAATCGAAAACAACCATATGTGTACTCAACACCAATGGATGCAACCCGAAGAATCGTTCCTTTTGTATTTAGTTTCGGTTTTGGTATGCTATATTCTAAAATACAAAATAAATGTACGTTAATAGTGAATTTATATACGATTTCTAATAGTGTAAATTTAAGGCAATTCTTCTTCTTCTTTCTCTCCATCTTTTCCCACCTACGTGGGGTCGACGTTTCTCATGAGTCTTTTCCACAAAACTTTGTTCTGAACTTCTTCCCCTGACAGATCTTTCTCCCCAAGATCATTCATCCATTTCCATCCATCCATTTTCATATCCATCCATCCAGGAGACCCTATCCATCCATTTTCTCCTTGGCATCCCTCTACCTCTCTTACCCTCCACTTCCATTGTCATCACTCTTCTGACTACATAGTTATTTGTTCTCCTCATTACATCTCCATACCACTGCAGTCTTCTTTCTTGCATCTTCTTAGATATCTCTAGAACTTTGGTTGTACCTCTTACTCACACATTTCTCACTCTCTCTTCTTGTTATATCCAGTAGCACAAAAACGTGTTTTGAACGTTAATTTTTGGTTTATTCCGTTGATTAAACGTTATTGGTTGAAAAAAAGTACATTTAATTTTAAATTTTGTTTCAACAAAGGCTTGATATTGTTGAAAAGATGTTAGTTCAACATTAATTCATCTGTTATTTTCAGCTATGGTATAGATTTTTTCATGGGATTCTTTCTAATTTGATGAAATGAAATTAAAAGCTAATTGAATGCCATTAACTATTATTTTGTGTCCTCTATTGCATGTTGAAAACAAGTTGAATTTCAAGATATATTTCAACGAAAATTTGATTTCGTTGATAGGACGTTAATGTGACGTGTTTTTAACTACCATATTGAACTGTGATCTAGATTATCTTTCCAAGTTAATTGATTAAAAATTGTGCTTAAAAGCGAATAGAATAAGATTAACTACGTTTGTCATGTTATTTCCATGTTGAACACAGATTGAATTTTAAACTATATTTCAACGAACACTTAATTTCGTTAATAGAGCGTTAATGTGAAGTGTTTTCAACTATGACATAGATTTCTCTTTATATGCGTTTTTCTAAGGCGACATATTACACTTCTTGAGAAATACACATTTAAGATTCTAGCAATGATCAAAGTGTTAAAGAATGAAAAATGCACGTAATAAGGAAAGAGGAAAAGTTACATGATGGTGAACTGATAGACCTGGATTTGTGACGTCTGCTTTCAAGACTGCCTTTTCTTATAGATTCCGTAAGATATTTGTGAATCTCAAGGTCAATCCGTGGTCCAGGGTTAACGTGTCGAGCTACCAACGACGAGTGCCGAACGTTCCAGCTTTGAACCCTGCAGCAGACGGTTGGATAATTTATTATTGGAAAGTTAATACTGTATATAATGATGAAAGCAACGGACTAAATGCAACTAAATGTGTATACCAGTAGAAAGCAAACATGTTTTCTTTTGGCCAACTGAATCCATTTCTTCATCGTCCGCTTCTTGATTTCAACTTGTTTCTTCTCAACTATTATTCAACGTCGAATAAACCGTTGACGTTAACAGGCTGACATTCAGTACATTTACAACGTTAAAATAACGTTTCGGTACTAATGTTTAATCAACGTATAACGTATGTGTGCTACTGCGGATCCCACACATCCAGCAAAGCATTCTCATTTCGGTTTCATCTAATTTCTTTTCTTGTGATTTCTTTAATGACCATGTTTCTGCTCCGTATATCATTACTCATCTAACCAATAATTTGTAAATCCCTTTTTTCTTCACCGTGATCAGTAAATTTAAGGCAATATTTATTTTAAAGCTGAATGTGCGAAATATTTAATTTGCATCATGAACTGCAATGGTAACCGCTGCCTAATACTGTCACAAGTTGGAGGAAATCGAGCCTTCACCGAGCATTCTTTCTAGGATATGGATTCCAAAGGTAATAACAAGGGTTTTCATAAAGTAATATGTCGGCGTTTGCCTGGTGAAAGTGGTGGAATACCTGGGAAACATGAGAGTAAATAAACAAATAATAGCCCGCAGCAAGAGTAGAATGTGTTGGCCTCTCAAGTGTTGTTCCGATGATGATGAAGATTATTATTATTATTATTATTATTACAGTTAGCATTCCGGTTTTGTAAAATCAAAGTCAGTGCTACAGTTCAGAAAAAAATCCGAGTTTAAGTAAATCAAAATATTGTCAGCCTATTAATTGTCAGTGAAACCTTTAGCGTCATTTGTTACGACAAGAAAATATTGAATTTCAGTGTTATAAAGTGTGTATTACTTATAATATTAGAAGAATACGTGCTAGAATATAGTTTTTTATCTACTCTATCCCCTAGCTGTACAAAAATAAGAACTAAAATAGTAAATCATTCTTTATGTGACAGAAAAAAAATCTGTTCAGATGTTTGTTTCTCTTCCTATCTATATTCATTGTCTACTCTAAACCAACGGAAGACTTACTTTAACACAGCTATTAAGTTACTCTGTCAATGAAAAGATGACAGAAACCGGACGAAAACCCGAAGGAGTGAAAGTGTTTGGGTTGTGCTTCGTATGCTCCACTACGCAGTCGACTGATCCAGTTGCTGTCATGAACTTTTTCCTGATAGAAACCTGAACCGGATAGTGTAAAGAGCACTCTTTAAATCAAAGTTCTACTACACCATCAGGTTCATATATGAGCTCCTGCGTAGCCTAGTCGGTAGCGCGCTCGACTTCAGTGACCCAGCATCGTGAGGACAATTGGGAAGCTGCTGTGATTAAAAGACAGTGGCGATCACAGTGAGAGCTCCCAACCCGTCTGGTCAGCGTGGGAGCAGTAGACCAACTCCTCCCATCGGGGAGAGGCCTCATCCACTAGTGGATTGAATATGGCTGTGATTTATTATATATATATATAAACTGACAGAAACCGGAGGCAAACCTTAAAGTTTGAACGGGGTCTTAGACCTTACGACCATGCTAAAGGGGTGAGTGAGTCCTTTTGAAAGACAATACCCATCTCCATCGATCCTGTAGTTAGAAGAGCACCATACCCGAAGACTGGTGTGGTCAGCAAGGTTCCAGGACCTTAAATCACCCATGGCATGTTCTGTGTGAACTGGTGCTTACTCATGCCAACCTCCATGGCGACTGCAAGGTCTTGAAAAGTATCTTCACCAATAATGGAACCAGATGAATACAGTACAGGGGAATAACAATGAAAGTCACATTTTGAAATTATGAGAAAACACATATTTTAAGGTGAAAGCACTTCAATTTAAATTTATTTTTGGCATTTAAGTACTTTGGCCTAGGCCGATAATGTGCCAGAGAGCTAAAAATAAATTCAAGTGCTTACACCTTAAAATGTGGGTTTTCTACAACTTTCGAAATGTGACTGATTGCTTTCCCCTGACTCTTCAGATAGAAATGCAGCTAATTATCTCTATTAACAGCGTACAACGTGGTGTATATTGCGACTCACGGTGTTCATATCCTCAATTACTAGTTGGCGGTGAACTTTCGACACTTTAGGAGTTAGGTCACTGAACGGCCTGAGCCTTAGATGCCTAAATGCCATAAATAAAATTCAAAATTCAATTCGGTTAATGAAATAAACTTTTTTCTGCAAAAGTGTCGAAGTGTCTCTTCATTTGTTGGTTTTCATTACTACATGGCGTATATGAAGTTCTTATTCAGTTTCTAGTTTGAAACTGAAGGGTGGCGCGCCGGATTGGGAGATTTTGAATCGCGTAGTAGGTCATTGTTAAATTTGGCAACGCTGTGAAACCATGAAAGTGCAGCGTTACCATTCTTAGCATAATTATGCTAAACCTAGCATAATTTGAACTGCTATAGCATATAGCAGGGTCGTAGTCAGGAGGCGGGGGTCACCGCGCCCGACCTGTTCATTTCAATTTGTAGAATTATTTATTTTCAATACATTTAATATAGATTTTTTTTGAGAATGTGCTTATGTATTGTTTAAGCCAAACATAAAAGAAGTTCTGAGAACTAAGCTGTAAATATCAATGTTCTTACAATTCTTGATTAAGAGGGCTCCTCGCTCCAGTCCCCCCATTTTTAACATTTTTCAAAATAATTTAAAAAAAAAAGAATACAATCAAATGGAATGGACAGCGATCTCGAAATTTTGCCAATTGAGGAGTGCTCAGACTTCAATTGAATAATGACGTCATAATCTTTGAAAACGTATCACTCGTCAGTGGACACGTTCTCGAGATCGCTGTCCATTGCGTTTCATAGTAATTCGCAAGTTCTAGTGCGCTATGAATTTATTTTTCGTAATACTCTTAGTTTTTGAAATATTTTGAAAAATGTCAAAAATGGAAGGGTTGGAGCGAGGAGCCCTCTTAATGTCAGGGTTGGGGAGGGATATGGAAGTACACCCTCTCGGACACCCTTTCAAGCACTAATGATTTGATGTAAACAAAAAATGTTCGCCTTTTGTGACGCATAGGGAAAAAGGGAGAAAAGAATTCCAGTTCACAATAATAATTAAACGACACGTTGTAAAATTCAGACATGAACTCACCTTTTCATTCAATCCAACGCAAGCCGTTTCGGATGTCTTTTAGTTGTGTTTGTTCACTAAAAATTGCTCGGATAATAGCAACAAAAAATTCTAGAGGGAGAAAATGTTATGCCTGCCAGGAATGAAAAATTTCTTCTCCAGAGGGGATACATTTTTGTCAGGGGGAGAAATACCTGGCATCTCCCCCCACGGTCAATTCGCACACTCCCCCTACCTCTTATTGCTTTCTTCACGTACCGAATAACAAGTAGGGTATGCTTACTCTGAATTGGGCTGAAACATACCACTTCCTCAGATTTTCCACTTCGAGCACTGATGTTATGTATAATCAGATTGGAGAGAAAAGACGGAAAAGAAGATAGTCTGCGCATCCATAAACTACATACTTCAATCCACTGAAGCTTCTTTTGATTTCTGCCCTTGTATTCCTCGGATGACACATCCCAAATTGCTTTTGCTTTTCTCTTCTTTATTTCGTCAATAAATTGTTCAGCGCGTACGAGATCCATTGCTTCCTGAGCTACAGCAACTAGGTTGGCAACAGTGTAGTACGTGTCGATCAAACGTCGTCCTTTTATGAACAGAACAGTTCCTTCTCATGTAGTTCACGTGATGATGGATAAAAGGGCTGTAAACAAGTCATCTGGATAATTCTAGCACGTGCTGATTAAAGATCTTTCTAGTAGTTCTGCTGTTTATAAAACTTGCGCACCCGAATAGAGAAACAAAGAAGACGATAAGGGTTGCAATTGCTACGCGTCCGAAATTGTTCAAGATGAGGTAGTAAAGAAATAAAACACCCGATGTGCCAGCATTTATTTTACTTGAAAGTGGAACTAGAGACAAAAATAACGGGGAAAATATTGCCTTAGGTATTCGTTTTGTGAAGAATGGGACAAAACTGGAATCTCTGCTTGACGTACAGACAAGTTAAGTACAAAACTTGACGCTGTTTCTTTCACTAATCTGACTCCTAAAATTCTGAAAGACAATGATCTGGACTCACAAAACTTGCTTAGTCAATGTTACGATGGAGCAAGTATTATGAGTGGCAAGACAGGAGGTGTTCAAGCTTTACTTCAAAACATCGTTTTTTTAAAAAAAAAAACTATGTTCACTGTTCTAATCATCGGTTGCACCTAGTGATAGTGAAGGCAGTTTCAGAAATGCGTGAAATACATAATTTTTTTGATGAATGTTCAATGCTTGATGAGTTTCTACAGCGTCCGAAAATGACTGAACTATATAAAGGAAAGAAAATAATCAGACTCTTGGAGCACAGATGGCAGGGCATTTTGCAGTTACCAAGAGAATAATAATAATAATAAAAATCAGTGAAGTAGTGAAAGCATTACATAGTGTCAGAAACACAAAGTTAAATGGTAGTGACATTGCAACAAACATTGGTTTGTTCTCAGTGATGACCATGGGAATTTCGTTCCTGTGCTGTACTCACGAAAACATTATTAAGCATAATAATGGATCCTGCAGATAAAGTTCTACAGAGTCGTAACACTAGTTTGACAGTGCAATAATCATCATTCAGTTTGTCAAAAAGCAGATTTGTCACCTTCGTTGTCGAGAAAAGTTTGAATCTTTGCTGAAAGAAGCGGATGTTTTATTGGACGTGAAAAGGGGTTCAGAAACTGAAGCTGAAATGAAGAGACAGAGAAAGAATGTGACAATGGATGATTTCGTTATAACTGACTACTCCAGGCCATTCTTCCGAGTCCATTCTTCCGAAGATTTTCTAAAGGGATGTTTTATGAAACCATAGACATTATTATCAGTGAGTTAGAGTCGAGATTTGATGAAAATGGGCAGATAAAAAATTGCTGATAGAAGCGATTGGAAGTGCTTATGACTTTGTTGATCTTGAAAAAGTGAAGTACTTGTTATCACTAGGAATCCCCCTTCCGTCCAAAGAAGAACTTCTAGTAGTGAAGGTACTGAGGCAGAACATTGTAGGCAATGACCATATCTTTCGGGAAAATTTCAAACAACGTGCTGCTTTCAAAATACATACGAATTTGCTTGCATTTGTCGACATATTTGGATGCAGCACAGCAATGTGAGAATCAACGTTCTCTGTTCTTACAAACTTGAACAGACTACAGAGATTATCAACAACACACAGGCTCCTAGATAATTTAGTCCACTAAACATTTGAAAAAAAAAAAGCGAACCGAAAATATCGACTTGGATTATTTCCTTTGTAAATTCAATGATAGGAAGAACAGAAAGCTTCAATTATACTGATAATAGTTGATGAACTGTATTTTTTCTAGAGGCCAAGCACGTATAGTCTTCCGAGATTTTAGGCTTACCACGTAAGTACTATGTATTCTGTTTCCACGATTATATTGAGAGAAATAAATCATTATTTGAAAATAAGTATTATGTAAGTGTCATCGATCTGTTTATGAAAGGAACCATAAATAAAAAAGCATTCTGTTCTGTACAAACCACCGTTCTTTTTAGTTTAAAATTGTAATGTACAGATTTTATAGTCATATTAGTAACTCTGATAATATTTATGTTTGAACATAATTTGTAAATGCTTTCTAAGCTACTAAAACACCGATATGTATTTTTCAATCTTGCTTGTTAAAAATATTTAGAGTCCGACCGAAAACGATGTCTGCTCGACCAAAACTGTAAGCCTGGCTACGACCCTGGCATATAACACAATGTTTTTAGCATAATGACTAAATCTAGCATAATCCTTCACTTTAACTGAACCAAATGTTCTCTCTCTCTCTCTCTCTCTCTCTCTGTCTGTCTGTGTGTGTGTGTCGCGCACACACTTAAATAGACACGCTGCTTGTTTCGGAGGACAACAAATCCTATGGGTCGTTCAACAGGCACAGTGTTAGAACCTTGGCAACCACTGAGCTCTTGGCCTTTCTTAATGACAGTGGAATGTTTAATCGTATTCGATACGTCCCACTCAACATTAATATAAATGGAATGTTTATATTTTAATGGAAAATTGGTTAAAGCCATTAAAAGAACATTCCTGGGTAGGAGACTACACTTTTCTTCCCTCTTCCCCAATGTTTTTTTTCGTCTTGACAATGATTAAATGTTTCTTACGTGAACCTAGGTATTGATTCATAAACACGATGTGAAAAGATCATACCTAATCGCGGTGAAAAAGTAGAGCTTCTGAGGACTTATTGAAAAACACTCTTTTAATTAAATAAGAGTTTAATATTTATGTTCTCGATCACTGGAAACTTGGTTAGCTCTCTGATTAATAGTGAGAATAAAAATTTCCCACTTTGAAACATAACCATCACCAGTAGCAGCAACAATTGCATGGGATTTTTGTTTTAGTATTTTTAGAATGCCTGAAAAAGAAGTACCTACAATCTTGCCTTTGCTTCATGGAACATTATGCGTTACTTATTTTGGTAGCACTTCACCTTTTGTGTTTCTCAATCTACGACAACTTTTCCTATGAGGGTCGCAGGATTTTGAGGAAGGTAATATACCAAAGAGAGAAAGGAATTTAATCCTAATTATTAAGCCAAAGCAAAAGTTCAATGACAACAAGAGCATTTTCATTGAATAAAACAGAATTTATTTTGTTTTTCTGTTGATTATCTTTTCTTTTCAAAAGTAAGAAAATCACAGAGCTTTCCTTCTAGATTTCAAACATAATAAGATAAGGAAGGAAAATTAACTTAGTTTTTTTCTTCTGAGTATTCTTTTAACTCTGTTTGAAATACAGCTCTTGACTAAACTTAAACTTTTGATTTTTCTAAGAAAATTAATGAAATTAAAAAAAAAAAAAAAGAAAGAAAGAAATAGTTATTGTTTGAAAACAGCCCCTTACCTCGAAGTAACACTAATTGGAGAAAACCTTTATTTCTTTTCCTAAACGAACCAAATTTTCACAGTTATCCCTGCTGAAGATTTCGGAAATATATTGGTTTATCAGGCAAGTGATAAATCTCTGCAAATGTCCTAGTCTAATCTCTCTAGTGAACCGATTTTTACGGAGAATTTAGTGTCGATTGAGAATACTGGATAACTACCGAGGCCAGTCACTGTTATACTGTGTTCAAGGACGTAACAAATCACACACCAGATTACTCCTACTACAAAACACGTATTAGCTACAGACCCCTCAATCACTAATGTTCCAGCGTTCCCCAATTTTTTTCTTCACGAAACCCTCACTTAAAAATAAAATAATATGTCCTACCAATATAACTTCCTGCCACTTCTGTTTCTGGTGGTTAATTAGTTGTAACATCTAACCACTTTTAAGCATCCAATAACTAAATCTATTCTGCTTTATACAGTATTGCAGCTTATTTTTATCCTGTCACTGAAACAAATATGCTAGAACAAGAATTTCCCTACATTTGAAGATATTTTATGAAAAATTCTCGTTTTTCCCTCTCTCCAAGTTTTGAGCATTTTTTTCCTATGCCGAGTGAAATTACCCTCAATCTGGTAACAATGATTCAAACTGACGGTGAAAACCGACAGTTGATCAAACCCATGCTAGTTTACGCGTTTTTTTTTCTGGGACCAATGGAAGAGTAATGACGTACGCTTCAGTTTAAATTCTACTCTAACAATTACAGACAGGATCGACAACATCGCCGCCATGTTTTATCATTTAAAAAAAATATAAAACTGGATTGCATATTACAACAGAGACTTACTTTGAGTAAATATAAAAAAAAATATTTAATATATTTTTTATAAATCCTTTATAAAAATATTTAATAAAATATAAAAAATATTGTTTTCAGTATCTTATAAGTCAAAACGGACTTGTTAGTTGAAGGGAAAGAACCAAATTGAGGGTTAAAAGCCTTAACATATGCTATCATTAGACCTAATTTACGCCGTTCTAGTCCCTCTCGCTTTATAAAGAATCCCTTGGCAGAGCCGGGAATCACACCCGGGACACCACGATCAGCAGTCAGCGACAGTAACCACCAGACCATCAGGGTAATTATGTATATATGCCATTATTATTATTATTATTACTGTGCATTACGGTATTTTCAAAATCTGCCACTCCTGCGCGCCACCATGTATGTGTGCATCAGCATTTGTTGATTTTAGTTCTGCTGATCGATATTAATTTCTTCCTTATTTTACAGCAAGCAATGTGTAGGTTATAATGATTTCTACCCATTATATTTCAATATATTGATTAAATAATTGAATTAAATTTCGGGTGCTGGAAATATGATTTCGAATCCGACACATTAGGCATAATTAAATCCGTTTGAAAATAACTAATTTTAGCTAACCTAACACACATTAACCTAATCTAACCGTCACAGTTCTAACGATCCGGGAGAGTATCTAACATCTGGCTGAAAGACCAATTTACTCTTAAGAAAACAGCCACCATAACTATTCCAATAAGAAAACGAGTAACTGACAACTGACACACGGAATTTTGGTTTCAATTTCAAGGTTAATTTGTTTTACATTACGAACTAATGAGAATTTGCGTAGTGAGAAAATTAAGAGAAATTATCTGATTTGAACTTCATAACCCAAAGTCATTTTTTTATTTTATTTTTCTTTATTATTATTCTATGACTCGCTGTAACATTTTGAACACCTTACTATCTATTGTAGTTGTATCTAAATACATTTTGTGAAATGTTGAAAATATTGCGAGTGAACTACAAAAATAAACTCATTTAACTTAATAAGTACATTGATACATTGAAGACTTCACTTACCAAAACTACAGTATATCAATAACCTTCTGTCAGCTCGAGTAGAAAGAACACACATTTTTGGCAAAGGTCTGATATGTAAAAATTGTTTCGATTAATTTGTAACATTGGATATGAGTATAATTATTTGATAGCGGCCATTGTTGAAATTACGTGTCATTTTATTGTTCTTGTAAAGTAGTTATTTTAAAAATGTTTACATTTTCATGTTTTTCTAGTTTATTTACTTACCATAACCAAATGAGTTAAGTTTCTTTAATGTAATCTTCTTCATGTTTACAACACGCTGCCATGCAGAAGACGTCGGATACCTTCTGCACGGTTGCTTTTGGATATGCCTGTTGCGCATGATAGTCATAAAATGCAAATAAATCCAAAGTGTTCTCCATGGCACCGATAAGTTTCCTTTACTTCGGCTATTCGTATTTTCTTTTTCAGTCTATTTTAGGCTTGCGAACTTCAAATTGTTTAAAAAAAACGGATATTTTTAGTAGGGTTACCATATTACGAGGCTTACCCGGGTCCCACCCGATTTTCAGCCCTTGTTTTTCTTCCCTGGTCAACATTTTAAAAATAATTACTAAATTCCCCCGATTTTATCCCTGTGTTATTTCTCGCATTCGCCTGTGTTTATTATTCCCTGTTTGTCCCGTTACAATTACCCGTTTTATGCGTAAACTGCACCTGTGTTAATTAAAATTTGATTTTAATTTTAAGACCTTTAGGCAACTTTGGCTCAGGCCAGATGGATGATGATGGGATGATCGGTGGAATGAAGGAAGTGGGAGGAAACAGGAGAACTCCGAGAAAATCCGCGCACACGGAATTTGTCCACCACAAAGTCCACATGGCACGAGCAGGGTTTGAACTGATCACTCTAAGCGCTAGAGATGAGCGTTCTACCCGTTCAGCCACCGCGACCCACATTGTTGTGAGTTTATTCAGCAATTTGAGTGGCCTATTTTACTAGCAATAAGTAATAAACACTAAAAAAATAATTTTGTTTATGCATGACTTAAAAGAAAAGCATGAGGCGCGCTCTTATGTACGGTCACTTCATAAATTCTTCAATTTACGCGCCCCATGTTTTATTTTTAATCATTCATAAATATATATATATATTTTTACCTTTTAGTACGAAATGTTTCATTTTTTTAAAAAAGAAAAGTATGTTTCAAAAGCTTTTTAATTATTATTTTTTAGTTATTTTCGTGGTTAGAATAAGTTCTCTTACTCAAAGCTGTTTTGTCACCCAATTCCTAATATGTTCTGCAACCAGTTAAAAGAAACTTCGTTGTGGGCATATCCAAAATACTTTGGGGATAAAAAAGTTCTTACTAAAAAAAATATTCTTTTAAAATATATAGAATTATATGAAAATGACAATGGAATATTATATTGCCACTCGACTTACGCTGCTGTGAAAAATTTTATCATTGTGTGACGTCTAGAAATGTGTTAGAAGAGAGCTGAAGAAATAAAAATATGAAGTACATTTACTTCGAATTGAAGTTACTATTAGCGGGATTCATAATTTACCATTTAAAATGTCATGACCCACTATTGTCCATTCTAACATGTCTCCATAAATTAAATCATAGTTAAAAACAAAACAATATTATTCACAAGATCAATATTCCCTGTTATGATAAATTAAATATAGTTCTCAAAGTGAAAAACAAAAATAATTAGTGATTGAGGGAAGTGCAAGTAGATATTTTTGGTTCACAACAGTTAAACATTTAGCCACCTGTATAAAGTAGGGACTACTTTGTTGTAGCAAAAATTACACCACAGGATTTGGAAGTAAGTAAATATAATATTATTCAGAATTGACAACATTAGTTTCACTAGACCCAGAATAAGCTACAATTAGAGCTCTGGAACTACTTACTGACTTAATAAATTGTGAGTCTTCACTCATAGAGTAAAAATTAATAATTAAACCTTAACTTACACGCTCTTTTTAGGAAATATTTCTGAAAACCGGACATTAGGCGTCCGGTTTGAACTTCCAACCGGTTACCGGACAATTGCCGGACTGTCCGGTTTAAAATCGGACGATTGGCAACCCTAGTCTATTTATATTTTACTTAAAGGTGATCCGATAACAAAATAACGTGAGAATTATCATTTTTTTCACGGTAAGAAGAGCTAAAGAATTACTTTTGCGAAAAAGTATTAATTTCCACTTTCAACTGCAAGACAATGAATTCGAAGAATGTATCATGTCAAGGAATTGAATTGAATTTAAAAGTATCACTTTTAAACATCTATGACTCAGGCTTCATATCATGGGAGCGTAGTTGAATTAGGGCTCGAAATGGATCGGAGCGAACCATAACGCCGCTCCGTTTCGTCACGGTAGTAATCACAGACAAGGAAGAACAACAGGATGTTAACAAAGGTGAAATGTTCATGTTCCGGGGGAAAAAAAATCCATTTCGAGTCCTGTTGTTTACTCAGCTGCAACCTCGTGAAACAAACATTATTTTGATTCATCTACGATTGAGAATAAAGAGAAACATGTTGCTATCCAGTGGACACAATGTAAGACGGCAGGCAACCAAGCGATTCTGTCACACTCAGTTGAAGATCTTACAGCATTGTGCATATGTGGAACGATTACGCGACAGAACATAATGTATATATTTAAAAGAATAGTTTTCTCTGTTTGTGTATCGGTACTTTTTCCGATTGTTGTGTTAAGCGAGTTCTCAAATCCAGCGGTAGGTGACACTGCGGTTTTGTAACAACCTGCTCCCTAGTTACAATAAACTGCACTCACTGCATTCCACTGGATTATATCTTTCCTTCATGTAATGCTCAGAAATACAAACTTCTAGTTACTTAATTACAACGGGATTGCTCACAAAGGGGTTTTCCTATTTGAAGAAAATAATTAAAAAGGAAGAACAAATTAACTAATTGAGGAAAACCATTGTTGCTTTTAATATTTGTTTTATTTTAATAGAAAATAAAATAAATAGTTATTTTATTATTTGTAGTAGTAGTAGTAGTAGTAGAAGAAAAAGAAGAAGGATTAGGAAATGAAGAAGAATAAAGAACAGGAGAAGAAGCAGGAGGGAATAAGTGGAAAAGTTTGAGACATGTACCGTCAACAGGGGTAACTTTTGGCACCAAAAATGATTTTTAGCAGTAACTTTTTTGCTATGCGTTATACCAAGTTAAACTATATTCTCTCACAACACTTGTGTACTATCATAGCCAAAATTATGTTCACATGACTTATACACGATTTTTCTCTAAGCCTACAAGATAGGCCACCCAACTAACTGAGTCGGCGGTGTGTGATTCTGAGAGAGTGTGAGTGAGCGAGCAAGGGTTGGAATTTTCTTTTCTTTAACAGAAAACATCATCACATGTCCTGGGTTCTGAAAAATATATTTATGATTTCTTGTAGGATGTAGCAAATAATGAAAAACTTAAGAGAGTACCATTTCAAACAATAAAATAGGAAATCTAACACCATTTTTATTTTAGGAGGGCCACTAGTGAAAGTGTACTGAAAAGTTTAATTCAAATTGTCCAATAGAAAAGATCCTTACCGAACATGGAGAAACAAAAATGAATTTTAAAACCTATGGTTTCTTTTTTTCTTTCTTAATGAATTCCATAGAACGCTAACGTTATGCATGAAAGGCAAGAGAGTGTTTCTATCAGTTCTTAAAAATAGGGCACGATCCACGATATTTATGCTTGATAATTTCTGATATGTTATTATTTACATTATTTTGTATGGGCGTGCCTATGATATTGTGTGCGTACATGTGATAAACATCGAAACGAGTATACTTTCTTCCGAGCACCATACCTTATTTGGTAGAACGTTGGTTTCGTATTCGGGAGGACCTCGGTTCGGTACCAACGGCTGACTGTCCTGACTTAGGTTTTCCCAGCGTTTTCCTCAGTAACGCCAGGCATATACTTGGATGGTACACTTGGAATCAAAAATATTGCGACAGCGAACGCCGTGCAGCTAGGTAACCCAAATGGCACCTTCTTATCCCATAATCGTTTCTAGTAAACAGACCTCCTCTTTCTCCTTCCTTCGTCTCGCCCATACTAAAATCAGCAAACATCATGAACATGTTGTTTTTTTTTAAATAGACAAGTATTAGTATCGATAAAATGAAAGCGAGACGAATCAATATACATAAGTTGATCAAGGGAGAAATTTAAACATACAATGAAACATTGAAACCGATGGATGTCTGTAAGACAGAGGCAGAGAAATGAGAGAGAGAGTGAGAAAGAGAGAAGAGGAAATAGAAGAAGTACAGATAAAAAATATGGAATTTAAAGGTAGTAAAAAATATTAAGTTCAGTTCCCACAAATCATATCTAACAGCAAGAGAGAAGTGATCTTATATTTTTGCAGGGTTATTCGAATATATAAAGGGTGCTTCAAAAATTCATTAAATCATTTTCAAAATGGAGACCAAACTTGGTGGTCAGATTAAATACTTATGATTTCCAGTGAAACTCCAGAGTTTTGATACACATCTAGGATAATGTCAAATGTGTAACACACATTGTTTGTTTGCCATGCTGACCCATTGATTCGATTTATACTTGATAACCAGTAGGATGAAGGAGAGATTTTAATTATTTCCTTCCGTTTGAACAATGTTTCTTTAGGGGTGACCAGGACCGGAGATGTGACCCCGAGAACAAGAAAAATACGGCGCCGAAATTCCCAGGTAAAAAGGGGTTTCCAGGCCGGGTCACTTATGTTTGGGTCAGGCCCTATCACCGGGTCATCGAAAGTGGCCCAAAATTGGCTCTGGCCCGAAGACGCACAAAAGGAGAGAGTGTGTGTAAAGTAAGAGAAAAATAAAGATAAATAGATAGAAGAAGAGAAAGAAGCAGCAAAGATACGATAACAATACAGCAACAAAGAGAGGAAGAGAAAGAGACCAATAAAAAACATGAAAATTACATTATCATTATGCTAAACAGCACACACACTGTTTACTCGGATTCTGACCAGTGATGCTTCGTAGGTTCTCCATAACCCGGAGATAAATCTGTTTGAATACTTCAGTGTATGCGAAAAAGAAACTGGCTGGTGGGGAATCGAACCCAGGTTTTCAAATTAGAAGTCCCGCACGCTAGCGATACTCCACAGTTGGCTGTACCCAACACTTGCTTAACAAATGTTATAGTGTTTCTTTCTAAGAATAATAACATGAAAAGTGCATATTTCTGATCAATAACGTGTTGTTAACTTTCCTCATAAACCCCTGAGACTTGATTTGAACTTTCCCAACCAACATTCAAATCGTCTTCCTCTCTATAGTGACTCAGTTGCTCCACTCGAAAATATTCTCCGTTTTGTATGAGAAGAGATGATTAGATTATTCACGATTGCTTTGTAAAAAAATCTTTGGCTTGAACAGGATTTGAACCCATGTTAGTTTGCTTCCGAACTGCAATTTCCAGCGCGTTTCCCCTACTCCATTTTGCCAACGAGCTCAACACCTATGAATAACCAAGTTAAAATGCGAGGAAAATGTAAAATTGAGTATATGTGTTTCATTTTGTCTGTATGTATTGTGTTGTAAGGAAACACATATGTATGTATGTATGTCCTTTTCGTCATGTCAAATTATGAAATGAATATATTATGGCAGTTTTACGAACAAACCCAGCTTAGGATAAGTATTGCCACATTAAGATACGATCATTTATTGTTGTCTATTTTAACTAAACCAGC
>JAGDQP010033412.1:2173-19934 GCA_022664845.1 Lepisma saccharinum | reverse complement strand
TCCATTTTTCAATTCATTCAAGCTTCCTGATTCTATTTCGTTATTCTATTGCGTAAAGCCTCAATTGGAATATCTATGTGTAAAAATCCCATGCCGGTACTATAGAACTACATTCCACACTTTCCCTGGAAGACAGTTTCAGTGATTAACTATTGTTCTCGGTGCAAGCAAAGACAAAATCGTGTTAGTTAGTTTCGCCACTGAGTTTATTTATTAGCGATCTGACAATAAATTTGAGGTATTTTATTGCCATATGATGTTATTTAATCCTAAACCTTTTTCGCTCCCTTGATAGTGTGGCTAACAAAAAAGGGGCCCTATAACCTGCTTACTCCATCCGTCCGTCCGTATACAAAAAAAGTTAAGTCTCAGGAACCACAATGTATGAAGAGATCGTTGAGATGTCATTGGACATGTTTTGGCTGGACTAGCTTAGAGCTGAGCTGCCGAAACCGTCTTGAATGGCACAGTCGGTCCGCGTTTAAAATACAGTTTCTCAAAATATTTCCACTGTTGATGTTACCGTCCCCAAGTACCGCAGTTGTTAGTGTTGTCAATCTATTTTCTATAAAATTATTTCCATAATGTTAGACGTAGCAGCACCAAACTTACCATGAGCATTATTCGACATAATAAAAATACTGTGGGTATTCCTATCGCCAAGCACTCCAGCTGCCAGTGATGCCAACATTTTTTAAACAATAATTTCTTAAATTGCTCTATGTCGTTTGCATGCACTCGCATCTTGGCAGAAACTCGACATAATAGGAAATATAGTGTGCAGTTTCCCCGTCCCCAAGGACCCTAGTTGTCAGTGATGACAACCTATTTTTCCCCCTCCATCTGTTGTGACTCGACAGCTGACTTGAGAATTATTTTATCTTACATGTCACACCGAGGGCTTTGGCCAGTATAAACCTCCCCAAATTTTGAAAAAGGGTTAAACTTTACGTCATATGGTACATGAAAATGCTCAACGAGGTTTTCTGTAGACAGGCCTCCCAAACCAAAAAACTGGATCGTAAGACAAGGTTTTTCGGGGCTTTTAGATCCGTAAGACACGTTTGAAATTTCGAAAAGGGGGCAAAATTAGGGTGACCAGACAACACCTTTATAAGAGTATTATACTCTCTTGGAGCTTCAAATACTCTAGGGTGACCAGACATACTCTTTTTTATCCGAAAATCTCTCCAATTATACCATTTTCCTTATCTTTATACCTTTCAACAAACATTGTAGTTGAATGCCTTGCAAATTTATAAATTCCGAAAACATTATAAAAGAAATCTTGGTAAAAGTTAAACATAATGTAGTCTAATGCAAGACATTAGAGAAAGAAGACATCTACTGGACAAGTGCATTTTTAACTGTAAAGCTGTGTCAATAATGCTGTGGCGTTTAGCCATTTTTTCAATTGATTTTTGGAGCACCTACCAACTTTTCGAAAAACGCTAGATGAACTCTGTCTATGACGGAAGATGATTAGATTATGACATAGTCTAAACAATGTAAAAGAAATAAAAATAGCAGCCTATAATTGCTCAATGAATGAGAGACGTCGGAGCAGCTACGGATTGGATTATTATTATTATTTTTTTTTAAATTGAAGGGAAGCTAGATAGGCTATAACAACAACTGAAGTTTCTATTCTACACTTGGAACTTCTGAGGTCAGAATATAATAACGCTTTTCCATGTTATTACGGCTTTATATGCTATAACGTTAGGTCTAAGTTGAAGGTACGATCCCTTAGCCTTGTGACCAAGAAAAAACTGGAAAAATCTAATTCAGGAAGATCGAATGCTGATATCGAACACAGGACATCCTGAATGCGAAGCCAACGGTCTATCAACTGAGCTACGACCGCTCGCTTGGACTGTTTCTATAGCGGAGTTTCAAAAATCTAACAATGGAAAATGTATTTAGAAACTAGAATAAAAGTATGTGTAGTTAGAAGTAATTCAGTAAACAAACTAAACTGAAGGAAAGGATCAAAATGGGCAGTCAAGTTGCCCCAAGAAATCCAACTCGTGTGGCAGAGCCTTTGTTTTAATATCTAAATGCGCAGCTTTAGCAATTGAGGGCAAGAAGGGGAGACATGAGAGAAGGTAGAATATTTTGGCTTAGTGAGCGCAAACTTTGACAACGTTCACGCATATACCAAAGTATTTTCAAATCCATTTTGCAATCAATCTAATAAGTCATGAAAGCTTTCCAACTCAATATACAATTGCTTTTATCAATTTTCATCTAACAAAATTTGCAACACTGGCAGACGTTTGAATGTTACAATTCATTCTAAATATGTAAAACCCTGTCACAGTACCATCAGGGAAGATGCTGAGCTGACAACGCTGCATGACTTCTAACGCTGCAGTGACAGGCTATGAACAGTCAGTAATGTCTAGAATAACACGCTGAAAACGTTTTCACTAAAATTTTATGAAAAAACTGTGCATCTCTCACAACTCAATGGCCATGTGATAGCTCCAGTTACTGTGAATATCACAAATGTTGTCAAAACAAAGCACGCTTTTCGGTTTGCATTTTAATTATTATTGTTATTGTTTCTAAATCCAAAAGAATTGCACATTTTTGTTTTCTTTCACTTGCAGAAAACAAAGCAGTTTCTTTTCAACAGTCTGCTTGATTCCCATTTTCTTGTGCTGCATTTGTGAGTGTAAATAATTTAAAAAAATGCATGCTCCCAAGTTCCTCGCATGGGGCAAGTATTAGGTAATCGGGAGGAACATATGGGATAATTGGAAAGAGCATGAATTTGCTTGAAAATTTAATTTCATTCATAAAAATATCTACAACGTTTGGCTTATGGAAACGAAAGGAAGAAACAAGTTTATCTAGCATACAATACCATCAGATATATAAGCAGTTGTTGAACGCAACGAGTCCCGTAACTCTACGATTTCTCGGACTAAATGAGTGATATGAAAACAACTGACGTTTATTTGCTCAGTATGTGAAAGACAATCAGTTCTAGATTGTGTGTGCCACATTAAAGATATCAATGCTCTAAATTTTAGGTTTACCACTAATTCTTAGATTTACGTTTTCCAAAAGTCAGACCCATTTGTTGAGGTTTCTCAAGCTTTGTTTTTTATCTTTTCTTGTTTGTCTACCTAGGCTATATATTGTCCGAATTTATGTCAATAATTAGCTATTATTCCTTGACCATTATCACTGCTCATTTAAAATAGACCATTTTCTGATTCAGTTCTGTTGTGTCAGGTCGTGAACTATGAAATATGCTTAATTTTGCCAAGGTTTAGCTTCTTATTCCTATTTGGTGGCAAATGATACTGCAATGTGTAGTTTATAAAAACTATGTCAATTTTGGGTTTAATACAAAATTCTTTATATAATCTAATCGAGCTCGATTCTAACTGTTTCTTCCGATGTCCCCATATGATCCAGGTTTATAATGCAATGGAAGGCAAATAACTGGGAGAAAGTAGATACACGTTCAATTTTTTAGTTTTAGTTTTAAGCCTTTAGGCAAATTTGGCGCAGGCCATACACGTTCAAAAATTATTAATTGGCAACCATTGATGATAAAGATAAATGAAATGAATACACGGATTTCAGAGCTCTTTAAACGAATGAGTGTATCTATAAAAATAGTAAAATCAAAATATTTTACTTTTAAATGATTTTCTTCATCGTTTTCCCAGTTTCCATCTTTAATTAAAACTTTGGAAACTGAAGCTATCATTTGTAAAAAAAAAAAAGTAGAATTTGTTTGTCTATTAATGCTTCATTCTGGCTTAGCCACACTACTAATTCACTTTAAATTACCATTTCTATACAGCTTTAAACACATTAAAAGAACTGTACAAATGAGAGTAAAAACTTGCGATGATGAGCTGGCAACTCTCGTAGTCTTAAGGGATAATTGTAATTGCAAATTATAAATAACTAATGAAGAAAAATCGCTACTCACACTAATGACAGCGGAAGAACTGCATAATCCGAAGATATGTTCATCTTCAGTTGTAGAACAAAGATAGGTATTGCACATAGAATGAAAACATGGCCGATCAAAACTTCTATGCGAAGCACCGATCTCTGTTCTACGCTAGGTGGTGCCTACTAATTCTCTGACTTGAAATTCCCTGAGTTCTTAGTATAGTGGAACATGAAAATAATACACGATGACATTTTTTTTTTAATCCCACCACCAAGCATCTTTTACATTACTGACATTTCACAAGTGAAAAAAAAATGTACATTTAAGAGGCGTATGGACATCTGGGAAACAGGCATAACAATCAGCCTATAACAACAAAGAGTTTTAAATTTATAATAGAACAAATAAAAATGAAAAATAATTACAATAAATCTACACTAATACTGTTTTATTAGATTGCAACCATAGCGAGGGACGCCTCGCTCAGACTTGCAGCGGATGTTAAGTAAAATAATAAACAAAAAGACGCCTACCTTGCAATTGTGGACTGGTCGTCAACTCTGAGGTAAGTATCCCTGTCCTTGAAAAGATTCAACTCCAACAACATCTCTTGTCCGGTGAAAGCAACTGGTTGAATATCCACGGTCGTCGTCGCCACTGTTTCCGTTCCATTGCGTTTACTTTCGTCATATTCTGCCTCACTCTTGAAATCTCCATCACTACACTGGGTACTTCCGTCCTCCACCTTACTCACTATACTTGCTGCCTCCGATGACGTTTCACCAGCACAGGCACTATTCACACAAGCCTCGTACGTAAATGTATTCACCTGGGCATGGGCATCCGTTCGAGGTTCCACTGGGTTCGTTGAGGCTTCCATGGTAGTAGTCGTGGTGGGGCACTTAAACTGTTGTTGTTGTTGTTGTTGTTGCTGTTGCTGATGCTGTTGTTGCTGCTGCTGGGCAGTCTGTTGCAATTGTGCAACGGCACTATTTGCAATATGAATCTCCGCAGCGTGAACGGCACTGCTGACAGGATCGGTTTTCACACCGATAGCTTCGATTTGAGTCTTTGTGGCGATGGTTCCTGACACTGGAACTAGTCCGGTTGTAGGGCAATTGGTTTTCACTTCATTTTGAGGTCTCATACAGTTTGTGGTGGGGTTTCGTTGTGGTTTATGCGGGCTCTCGTCCTTCACATAGCACTAGAAAAAACAAAAGACAAAATATAAAAGGTAGTATATGTTCAGAATGTTCTCACTTAGAACAGATTTCTAGCATATTACTAAGGCATGTAAACATAACGCAGGTCTCACCCTATTTTGTCGTATCTTCAGTTATGGTCGAAACTGAGTTATGGTTGCAATAGAAAATTATAGATGCTTGGTAAGTATTGTGTTCAAATCAAGATAGGTTATGAAGTTTCAAAAGTTGTAAGTTCCCACGTTACTGGAGCGTCTTGCTTAATTGTTGTATCTCCAGCAGTTGCGGTTTTGTATGAAACCGTAAAGGAATATCTTTAACTATGCTTCTCTTTTGTTTCACGGCAATGTAAACACAGTATTTTTGGCTTTCCTCGCCGATTTTACTACCGTTCACTCTTTTAGCCTTATTATTACAAAAAGAATAATAATGTAGTTAATTCATTGCTTTACAGAGAGTCTCGTACGAAGTAAAGACTTTCTACCTCACAGACAGTTCTACTACGCTAAAAAGAGTGACGTTTAAATGAACGTAAGAAATTGCTTTTTTCTACGTTTAAATTAAATGTAACAATGTTGTGAGTATAAGTGTTCATGTTACGTATTTTATCCAACGTTCCAAAATCATTTTAGGTGTAAAACAATCTTTTAATATCACTGTTTAAAATATTCGGATACATTCATAAGAAAGCCAGGCAACAGGGAAATTTACAGTAACGTAATTGATATAAAAGCAACAGAAAATTCAGTTATCAGGGATACTAGAAGTAAAAATACATAGAGGAATCTCAAGCGGGATTCGAACGCAGGTCGTTTAGTCAGAAGTCTAGCATCTTACCGAATAGACCGAACTGCCAGCCGAAGAAATCAACACAACGAAACATTTATATAGCGGTATATTTTTCAACATATAGTAAATGCAGGTTTAAATTACGAAGACATAAACTAAGTTACTACTACGAATTGCGCACTACTAAAACACACCACATTTTAATCACTGCTCGATTTGTCAATTAGGGATAGGAATCCCAATTGATTAAGAATATTTAACATTTCTGCTAAAATATTGGTAACAAGGCTGCAGGTGATAAACTAAACATTACGGAATGATTTATAAAATTGTATATGTAACCGTATTTTCTGTAACCAAGTGACATATAAATATGTCCCAATATTATTTATAAAAAATTGTATGTAACCGTATATCTAAACATGTTACATATACACTTGAGTCGCTTTTAATTCGCAAGATTCCTTGAATTTTACGTTTAAAATTACAGATAGATATTTAGATGCAATAGAATTACATTGAATTCTTTCACAGCAAAGCTTATTTATATGTAACAGGTAATGTTACATCTATTTCTTCCGGGTTTAGAGGTCACACGGCTAAATAAAAGTAACAGTTTTTAGAGTGTACCATCACCTCTATATCATCTAGTATACCCACCGAGCCATTTTGATGCCTACTTTCACATTATTTTTTGCACGTCTCTCCATTGTGATATTAACAATATGCCTAGAACAATGGTTCTCAACGTATTTCACTCGGGTCCATCACATGACCTGACACGAACGGATAGTGACTCGGTCTTGCGCGCGCGAAGTTTGCCTTGATCCTTTTTCTAAATAGATAAATAGTGAAATATATTAATTACTTTAGCCAACAAAATCACAGTAAAAGGAGGGGGGGGGGGACTTTTAATATAGTTATTGTTATCTGTCCTAAGAAACAAGTTTCCCAAATTTAAAGTTTCTAACTTTAATAGTTTTTGAGTTCTCATATTCCTCTCCTCAAAAGGTTTTCGCCCTCCCCCCTCCTCGGGAGATATTGGATTGGAATACTAAGACAGCAGTTACTAATGTATTGAAACGAAGAATCTTATGCCAAATATCATGTCACCCTACCTCAAGCGGGTTCCGAGTTACACCCCCCACCCCACTCCGTTTCAACTCTTTTGGGGGATGGTGGCAACCACTTTTAATACCGTAGTTAATCCTTATAGATCCTAAGAAACAAGTTTGTCAAATTTTGTTCGAATCAGTTGAGGGGTATGGACATGTATAGCGTTCAAAGAAACACAAAGACTTTCAATTTTATATAAGATACGTAGAAGATAATTCTACCATATATACGCGTATTTATGGATGAGTGGAAGAAAAGGGTTTGCGACCATAACTCCGCCATAATAAATATGGCGAAATAAAATAATTCGTATTAGTTGGGAGCTACTAATACTAGAACTACAACAACTGCTACTATTACTACTACACTTCTGATGTGTTAGGCCAGCATATCTAAGGTCATGGGTTCGAATCCCGCCTAGAACATGGATATCTGTGGATTTTAATAGGCATTGCATTCAGATAATCGTAACGGTCCGAAGTCAAAGTTACTCAAATGACCCATAAAAAATAAAGTTTACCAAAGGTGTTTTTCACAGCTAACTACTATAACTACAATTATAATTATTACTTCTACTACTACTACAATCATAACTACTACCGCTACTAATTTTACTACAGCTACTCATCTTACAACTATTAATATTACTACTCTTACAACTACTACTACTTTTATTATGCTTCTTCACTAAATCTAAAATTTTTGGTTTTCAACAATCCAAATCTGAATAAAATTTCTAAACTATTTATTTAATTCACATTATTGTTCGAAATTAAAAATGGTAACAATTTATTTTTTTCATTGTTATTAACAATGGATTGAATATTTATCGGGGTGTTATTGGGATACATAAGGGGATATTTGCAAATTTTAGATTTTTCACGAAATTTTGAGGTGGCCACGAATCTTCATGCCAAATTTCAGCGTTGTAGGTCAACGGAAAGTGCCCTAAAAACTCCTGGACAGACAGACACAGAAATTAGGGATTTTATATTTATGTACTCGCTTTGCTTCGCTGGGGGGGCTGCGCCCCCCTTTGTCGTAAACAGAGACTCTCTGGCAGACTCCATGCTACAAATATACCAGCCGGGGGGGGGGGAGGCTGCGCCCCCATTTGTTTTTTTTTTCACTATTTTCGTGGTATCATGGTACACCTTCATACCAAGTTTCGTTTGTCTAGATTTAGTGATTTAGAAAATGTGTTTTAGGACGGCCATTTTGCATTAAAGATGGCGACTTTTTTAATGTTTTATTATATTGTCGTGACTTACACGTAAAGACACAAATAAAAATAAAATTTCATTTCTTTAGCTCAAACGGTGTCAAAAATGATATTTGGGCAGCCATTTTGAATCAAAGATGGCGAATTTCCCAAAACATTTTATTATTTTTTCTAAACTACTAATTATGAAACACCTTTATGCTAAATTTCGTGCTTCTACTTCAAAGGTTGTGGAAAATGAAATTTTAAGTCCGCCATTTTGGATCCAAGATGGTGTCTTTAGGTAAACTGTGTAATATTATATTAACCTAGAAGTGATAGTGTACCTTTATACCAAATACCATTTCAATAGCCCCAGTAGTTTAAGCTCTCTATTCTATACAACAATGGGTTTTCGGCCATTTTAGATCCAAGATGGCGACTTTTTCAAAATGTCGGATTTTTTCCTTTACCTACTCATGGTCTTACACCTTCATGCCAAATTTGGTGTTTCTAGCTCCAGTAGTTTGGCCTGTGAATTTATATGGATGAGTGAATGAGTCAGTCAGTGAGTGAGAGAGTGAGTTGAGTGTCCATGCGGCTATATAGTATATGGATGGATAGATAAATAGAATATTGTTTTATATTATTTTGTTGTTATTATTACTATTTAGTAGTAGTACTAATACACTCTGTGCCTGAGATGCCTAAAGGCCATAAAAATTTCAAATTCAGTAGCAACAGTAGAAGATGTGGCGGTGGTGGTAGTAGTAGTAGTAGGAGAAAGAGTACAACATTTTTAGAACACATAATTGTTACTTAAAATCTAAAAAAAAATGTATTCATTACCAGGGAGGATGTCCTAGTATATATACACAAAATTTTAGCACACGCTGACCACAGAAATTAATTCACTGCACAACCGTTTTCGTGATCAGTGTCCATCTTAAAAAGTGATTGAAACAAGAATAATCAAGAACGATGGTGACATTTCAGAACCTAATCTGTAAGTTGAACCATTTTTAAAATATCCGTCTCCCATGTTCAACACTTCACACACGATTTCATAACCCACACACTAATACGTAACGAATTCTTACCATGAAATTCAGGGCCATATCATAGTGCAGCAGTAGTGTACATAAATACAAATATTCTGACGATATGTGATGAATAGAAGGCGTACGCTCATAGCGCATGAGAGAGAATGATGATATATATACAGGGTTACCTGACATTCACAAGTCGACTATTTTAAATATCATCATAGAAGATCAAAATTGGTCTCGCTTTCCTTTATTGACCAATAAATTAATTTGTCTTATTTCATTGATTTAATCCGGTATCTGCACCATTATCTTCGATGTAATGTCCAAACTTTGACTGACTATAACTTCCTAATTACTTGTCAGAGTGCTAAAATTTTCTACATAATTAACTACATAATGGTCTTTTCATTGCGCTGTTAAAATTCAAAGTAGCTTATTACGGATATCCGAACTTCCCTTGCCAGCTATCGCCGCGGCTCAAGAAACACTGAGCGCACATGGAAACTACATGGCAGGCTTGTCAAGTAAACGAAATGGAGGCTACAATGGCTCAATTCATCTGCCCTAGGTTGACTGCAAAAAAGCATCTACAGGTCCTGCGCGATCGTTTGGTGGGTGAAACAAACAAGCCCGTACTCTGGTGTCCATGTGCAGTATGCACCACGTTTTCTTTCAACCAAGGTTACAGCTCTGTCTTGTTTTAAATTTCCTGTAACTCCTCCCTAGATAGTTTTCTTTTAATTGAATTAATCTGTAGCTTTTAGACAAATTTGGATACAGTAGGGTCAAGGATGTTGGAAGTGAGTCGTCAAGGGCTAGTTTGAAGGTACCGTGCTGGTATTTGTCTGGTGTATCTGAGTGAAACCTCAGTCAGGATAAACGGCCTCTGGGATCATTTCCAGGACTTTCCGATTGTTAACTCTACGCTCTATCTACTGAGTTACGGCCGCTTGCTTTCTAGATAGTGACATATTGGGTTTACAATATGGACATTCAACTCTTAAAAGAAATTGAGCGTATGTTTATTATAACTAGTCAATGAAGATTTTTAGCTGCTGGTGTTAAGCACGAAAGACATGATGTCAAGAGGTACTTTTCTACAGTACAGAGTAACTACATTTTACCGACATTTAAAGACAGTATTTTAAAAAAGCGCTCACAGTTATATGAGCCAATAACTGATATGCAAAAGAACCCAAGATTGAGCCCACTCAAGGCACATTTCATTAATACAGACCGACGTGGACAACAAGAAGCCCCTCGAAAGTTTTGAAATGAAGAAGAATGGTAAAAACTTTGGTAAATTTTGCATTTTTGTAACTAAGGACTTCGGTTTGTCTCAATTCCATCAGCTGTTAAGTTTCTAAAATCCAAACATCCATGCACCAGTAGGGATTCGTACTCAATCTTGGGAGACCCTGGCCTAACGCCTCAAACCACATGGCTAACGCGGTCGACATGGACGAATAGGGTGAGCGATGAGGTATTGAGGAAGAGCATCATTAGAGTCACAACAAAAAAGGAAAACGTTGAACTGGCTACATCCTAAGAAAGGACTGTTTACACAGCTCAAGCCTGAAGGAAATGAGAAAGAGGAATAAGGCTTAGATCAATGACGAATGTAGCGAAAGGAATTAAATACCAGCAGATAAAGGATGTGGTGCAGGACATACTACGGAGGCTGTCGTCATAGCTCAGTTGGTAGGTCCTGGGTTCGATACCAGAGGGCCACTATCCTGACAGGATTTTTTTAATGTTCTTCCTCACTCACACCAGGCAAATGTCGAAATGGTAGGTTCTGATCGACTCCTTTTCCCTAGATTCAAGGCCATAAATAAATGATGCCCTATCCTATTCCTGTCTTACAATAGAGCTTTAGAAGGAAAACAGAAATTGATTTTAGTTCGTAAACTTTATTTAATTTTGTTAAAGTGGTCATGTTTTATTAATATCATTGTCATAAAATAATACTAAGAAAGCACATTACCTTTCACACGAGAGAGAGAGAAATAACAGAGATAAAATTAGAAATAAAGAGGGAGATGCAGAGAAAGAGAAAAAAGGAGGCAGATAAAGAGAAAGTAACAAAGAAAGAACAAGATATGGAGAAAGAGGGAGAGAAAGGGAGAAACAAACTGAGAAAGACAGAGAAAGGGAGAAACAAACTGAGAAAGACAGAGAAAGGGAGAAATAAACTGAGAAAGACAGAGAAATAAACAGAGAAAGACAGAGGAAGGAACAGAAAAGAGAAAGAGGGAGAGAGAAATAAAGAGACTGAGAAAGAGGATAAGGGAGAGCGAACAGAAAGAGGGAGAGAGGAAGATACAAATAAAGGAGAAGCAGACAAAAAGAAAGAGGGAGACGCAGAGAAGTAAAAAGATGTTTAAAAACAAAATGAAACAAATAAAAGGCAAAATTGACATAATCAAAGAAATCATGCTTCGAACAAGCTTCTTGCGCATGCCAGTCTAACGCTCGACTGTTTGAGATAGCTTTGAATGCTTCCTTTAGCATGAATGTAAGCAATGTATAAAAAAGATTACCGGCTCCAACTGAACTGAAGGGAGCGCATTGATACATTCAAAACTCGCTCTGGTTATTTGAGATTAACAGTATTTTGATATGAGACAGGAATCTAATAGATTGATGGTACAGTAAATTATGCTAAGAAATCTTTCTTATGAACAGAAAGAAAGATTCTGAACTAGTGTCCAAGTTGTTCTCGGAATATGCTGCTGCCAATTTCTCTAGCACTGAGCCTTCCGTAACAACAAATTCATTACCCGGAACGTTGGAAAAACGAGGGTAGTTCTTTTGCTTCTCTGTACCTGCAATGTTGTACCGCGTAACGAGCAGAATTGGTCCTGAATTATTTGTGTATGTTTTACGTGGTAAAGTAGAGTGTACAAAAGTAAGTGTAAGTTACAAAAATATCTTTAAAAATTACGAAGATAAACTTGCAAATGAATTAATGTAGCAGTCTTGTGCTTAAGTATAACATGTCTATATGCTTAAGTAAAGATTACATGCCTCCATTTACGTTTGGTATGATTGTTTTCTATTATGGGTAGATCTATAATGTTTAAAGAATTGTTCCATCATCCTTATCTCAGAATAGTATCTATCTCTGAAAGTAATTCTACTTTAGATCGTCCGTCAGCCACAAACGTTCGAAGTAAGGCTTGAGTTAGCTTGAGTCATACGTCCTTGCTTTTGCTCAAGTATTATAAGACATATTTTGCATACAGCAAACTAGATCTATTTTTGTAGTTGATGACTTTTATGTTCACTCTGTTAAGCGGAAGACGTTCTTCAGAAAATCCGAAATCTGACTACCTTCCTATTTATCTTATAAAAGATGGTGCTTCTGTTTCGACTGCTTCTCTGACATGTTCTTTTAACTCCATATTCCAACAGAATATCCGGATATTTGGAAAAAGTGTCCATTACTAAAGGGCGTAAAGACTACGGTATATATTTATTATTTCCGTTTTTGATTGAGCTGAGCGAGCAAAGCTCTTATACTTTGACTTTCCTACAAAATCCATTAGGGGTTTCTTATTAGGGAATTATTATTCTGATAATGTGGTCAATCCTCCCTATTTTGACCCCAATCAGCTTATTACCGTTTCCACGGTAAAGAAACTCAAATACTAAAATTGCCTCACGCGAGAACGGTTCGACCAATTTGCTCCACATTTGGTATGATTAAATAGATCTTAATCTTAAAAAGACTTAAACCACGTTAGAATTGTTAACTATTTACAGTTTTCATGGTAACGAGACAATTATTAAACACACATTCAAACATTACACAAGAATAATTGATATCATTACAAGCAAACTTCACATAATGATGTGTAGAAGTACCCTTAAGGCTTTAACAGTATCAGAATGTTAAAGCACTTGTTGTTTGCATAGTAACGAGACTCAAATATTAAGCACATATTCGAACATGACGAAGAAACGATTGAACCGAACCCAACCAAATTTGACAAACTAATGCAAGGAAATACCTTCAAGGGCTTCGACCACTCTGGAATGTTCAAGCCAATGTTTACCTTTTTGCATGATATCGAGACTTAGTTTCTACAACATTTCATTAAATGTCAACCAGTCGCTCAACTCAACTCCGTAGACATCGCAAAAGTCCTAGCATAGTTTCTGACAAAGTTAATTATTGTTTCCTTTTAATAAAAGTGCGTTACTAAACTTTATTTAAGATTCTCTTGAAACTTGCGGAACGCTCCTTAAGCATGGTAGGTAATTTTCTCCGAATACATCTCACGTGTACCACAGGGATGTTATTTAGGTCCTCCTTTATTTATCTTGTTCATTAATGATCTGCCTGGTGTTCGAAATAATCTCCAATATTTGTTCATCCAGGTGATATTGAACTAAATATAGTACTTTTTTACTGTACGTGGTTAGACCTTTTATTGAATCTCACACTGAAGGTTCAATGTGTAGGGGCATGGTTAAGATTTCCTCATCTGTGCAAAATTCTTACCTGGCTCTGTTCTGCGAAATATTTCTCGAGCATGGGATATGAAGGGGCGTGTGTACCGAAATCTTTCTTTTCTCAGTAAATCGTACAAATAAAATACTGCCTATGCCAAGTTTGGAAACCATCAGTATGATAAAAACAGTATCAAACTGAAAGGTTTCTCATGCTCATTAAAAATAGTTATGCACTAAGAGCAGTAGAATATTACAGATACACACGTATATCAATTTCGGAGCTACAAGCTTGAAGCCAAGGATAGAAATAAGTAGCATTTCATTGTTTTGGTGAGAACTGAGCACTTGCACAATCGTTTTTGCATTGTTGTTGACTCTAAATTCGTGTTAGGTAATAAGGCAACAAGAAAACGTACCATACAAAGAAGCTCTACAAAAACTGAAAATTCCACCAACACGACGTCAAATAAAGGATTATACTATATATTCCCAAGCTCTATCTCACAATATAAAAAGAAACAAAAGGCACCAAAATCAAGAGAAAGACGCAGGTATACAACACTAGACAAGCAACCTACAGAATCAAGCTTTATATCAAAGCAGAAGTACAAAATGAAAAACAAACCTAACCTGCCAGAACATCATTTTACTAGTTCAAAACAAGTAAGAGAACAGAGACAAAATTCTAAAATAAATACTAAACTATATAACACTAAAAATTACATCTATAATAACTGTTTTCAATGATCAACAAAACAGCGCTGATGAATACAGTTCTATGGATGGCATGTTTCATCAAGATATTGGAAAACTGCAGTGGAAAAGTCCAGACAGTAATAATAGATCTTCATCTGCAAGGTCCGCCAACAAGAACATGAATCACGAAGAATCTCAACACAATTCCATTGTGCAAATAATAAAAATGTTTTCAAACATTATCGACTTCGTAGGGAAAATTTAACTTTGCCAATTAGTGAAATAATGCAGCAATTAACAACCCAGATCATCATGTGAAAGAACATCTAACACGTCGAACAATATTATCATCCTTTCAGACTTCACGCATGATTTAAGTTCCAGTCTAAAAGATACTTCTCCATATGCAGCTAGTATGGAATTTGTTCAAGCAATGGAACTACCTATTTGTACTGCTTATCCAAAAGAAAGAAAGAATAAAAGGCAACAACTGTATTCTGTCCATGTAAGAGCATAATTCTTGTTCGTTAATCTTTTCTTCTGGGTATTATTATATAATTTTTGTTTCTATTTATTATGTCTACTGAGAATAATACTGTAGTGAACGAAGTAAATCTGATCATCTGATGAACAGTATTCTGATAGTTTTACGTGTATAGTTACAGCATGATCGATCACTTTACATTTCCAAAGTTCATCAATGCAAGGAAAGATTGATTGATGAGGAAACTACGCGATGATCAGAATGTTGCTGTCATTGCTGATTATTCCTGCCAATCACGACTGCTTTTTATATTTATTTAAAGAAAAGAAAGATCTGGGTACTATGTAGGCACGAAGAGAAACATTCTAACAATCTTTTAACCAAATTTACATTCAAAAGGAAAGGGGAGATGATATGAAGTTCAACCAGTCATTTCACTATAATTTCTATCGGTCAACTTCAATCAAATTTAAGACATAGGAGAGGACAAAATACTGTATTTGAATTATGAATAATTTTACATATAATAAAAAAGTTCCAGATCTGGTTATAAAACTTTATTTTCTTCAGAGTAAGAACATCGTCAGGGAAAAAATGTCAGACAGACCCCACATTAAGGAAAGTAATATGACAAACAAGCAGAATGTTGCCTCATTCATCCTCGTAACAGGGAACAAATTTCTCCAACCAACCCCAAATAAGTACACCACCATACCTTAATATGCATACTATTTACTACACAATTGTACTTTCACAGATAATTCTTTTAAGCTTTTCAGAAATCAGTTTCCTCAGCTGCAATATGGGTCACTCTCCAGAAACAGGGCTCTTTGAATAGTAAAAAGTAAAAAAAGAAAAGACTACTTTATATTGTAAAGATGTTAGTTTGTAGGAATCTTGGAGGCATTGAAGGTACATTTTCAAAGTACTTAGACATCAATATTATTTACAAAATAAAGGGTAATTTCCATGGGAGTTGATTTTTTTTCCGTTACCACGTTCCTTACAATGAGAATGGAATTCTACAATGTAGCATGAATAAAATCTTCAGTGTTTGGCTTCTCATGATTATAGGAAACAACAATAAAAATAAAATCGTATGATTATAAGTTCCATGGAATTGATGATAAGTGAGACACACTTTATTTTTAACTTTCTTCTCCATACTACGTCGATTGTAGATGCATCTTTCTTATAGTTCCACTGAAATGAAATTAAGATGGATGCGTCCTGTCTAATGCATGCAAAAATGTACAGTGTTGTCAGCTTCACACTTTTATTACAACGCTTTTGTCAGTACATGAAGGTGATGAAAAAACGGGTTTCATGTGTTTCAGTAAATGTAATTCTCATATGTTAGTTTCGATTTAATTAAGATTCGTGTTTCAAACTAAATTATTATGAAGGATAATCGTTGAAAATAAAGTAGAAAACTAAAAATAGATATTGAAAACATGTTTCAAACATGAAAATAAAGGTGAGTTTCATTCCATGGAGTTGTTGTTACGTATATTTCAGTAAGAAACAATGCATTTCACAAAATGCTCCATAAATGAAAGTTTCAAGTTCTCTTATATTTCCAGGATTTTGATAAAAAAAATTACCTATTTCCCTGAGATTTCCTGATTGTGAATGAACCCTGTTTTGGTAAAGATACTAGAATGCAAAATCAGAAAAAAAATAGGTAATAACAACTAGTATACTTTTAAACATTCGAAAGGGTCCCCCACGTCCCGACTTTACCGAGACAGTCCCATCTTTTTAACTTTACCGAGCCCTGTCCCTGTGTTCCAACAAATTCTTCTCAGGGTGCAAATGTCACAGTTTTTCATCCCTTCTGTCTAACTATAGCTCATACTCAGTGCTGTCTTCATCAGAACAGAATGCTATGTAGAACATGTAAAAATAGCAGTAGCTAATATCTCGAAAGATTACTTCTCTTTTAACTTACACTTTTGTGTGGTTCAACATTGTCGTTCAACATTTTTTGTGATTTCTAGACTGTTTGTTCAGGTAAGAAGTGTTTTCGGCGATCCATGAAGGTTTCTAGGTCATTGCGGCAATTTATTTACAGAGCACTTAATTAAATGAATCATGTAAAATTAAATAAAATTTATTTAACACTCTCCAGATACAGCCCAATTGTGGCCAATTTTCACTGGTTATAAACAACAACTGGAAACATTTTGGAAGGCCTTATTGAAGGTACAGAATATCCCAGCATTTGCCTGGTGTGACCGTGGGAAACAAGGAAAAACCTTAACCAAGATACCTGATACAGGAAATTGAAACCGGATCCCTCCTGACTGCAAGGCGAGTACTCTTCCAACTGCTCTACCTCGTCGGTTACGTTATAATACAATATTACTGAAAAAAGTGTAATTTATTTCCAATATATCCCATGTTATTGACCATTTTGTTAAAATTTATTACATGTCCAGGGTAAAAATGGGGTGTCCCGGTCTTTTCCTATCAAATTATGGGACCCCTAGACATCCGTCACTTCAAATCAGAACGATAGGCGCTATGATACTATGACAATATCAAGAATTTCTTCCAGTGTCCTAAATTATACTTTTTTAAAGTACATCTGGACTACAAGAGACCTATTGTTTAACAAGTACGCTACTCAATTGTCACTATAGACAAATAACTGACCTTTATGTACTTTCAGACGTTTGCCAACACCACGTGTCAGAAAATTAAAGCTATAATAATCTGGTCTTAAGCACGTTGTTATTTGAGTAGGCCACTTCAAAAGGGTCGTTCAGCATAAACGGTTCTAAAACGTCTCCAAACCCTATTACAAATTAAAGGAGACAAACCAAATTCATACTC
>JAGDQP010033411.1:0-20682 GCA_022664845.1 Lepisma saccharinum | reverse complement strand
TTCTATTTATACACACTTTTTGACAGAAAGACTAATGCTAAAGCTTTTCTTCATTCACAACAATGTTAAGACCCTAGAGCGTTCTGAATATTTTCCAATACAATCAAGTCTTGGATGGCCGGCTCTTTCCAGCTTTGCACGCAAAAGGAGATTATATTTCAATGTCATAAAACAACAGGTGAACATATTAAATTACATTCCATTCACGGAAGTATATATTCCAGGTTTTACTACCTTTTTTTTTCTCTGGACGCTCACAGTTTTTCTTCTCCATGGACGGATAAAATGTTAATTCATTTTACCTACACACACTTACTGAAGATGATGTGTGGCATGTATGTGTGTGTGTAAGAGCGTTTTATTTTTTTTTTTTTATTCTGACGAGATGTTTTTACTATCATTCAATTCTCTTGCGCTTCCATTAAGATATCAACCAAGTATGGATCATGTCCAGACATCATTCAGGAATGTTTGACTCTTTTATAATTTCTAAGATGCAGGAAGTTCCCTCGTATGTCGCTCGGAGTAATTTCATTCCGAATTAATTAATTAATTCTGGTTTACAAAACATTCTCTTGCACGAATACACAAGAGATGGTTTATTAATGATGAGGTAACAGAAGGAAATATTTGAAACCAAACAATCCTTTAATTTCAGAATATATTTTGAAAGCGTAAAAACTGAAATATAAAAATATATCGAGCTCTACTTCGCGACGGCCTGAAAAGGCCTTTCTTTGCCAGACGTTTTTTACTTAGAACTGTGTGATTTTTTTCAGTATTTGAAATACTGAATATCGATGATATTTTCAATATAAGCGATAATCGATTTAGAACAGTATTTCGACATGAACTATATTCGAATTTCAATGATTCTTCAATGGTAGAGTTATTTGATTTTCAACGATCCTTTGATACCCAGGAGCACGACATTTAAATTGTAATAGTTTTTTTTTTTTTTTGTATTAACAATAGACATACTTGATTTACAACGATATTTCAGTATAAATAATATTCGATTTTCAATTATTCTTTCGGTATGAACGATATTTGGATTCCAGCGATCTTTCTATATTATTGTTTTTTTTTTATTATTAAGATGAACTTCATCTGATTTTTAATATGGATTTGCGAGATCAATAAAATGCCTCTCTCGTTATCGAATTTATACCTTTGTAGACCACAGTCCTTTACTTCTTTTAAGTAGTTTTTCAATTCACTTCACGATAACCATCGTGGAAATTGAGAACCTCCGCGAAATGGGTATATGAACCCGGGACGACCCGTACTGAAACGGCACGCATACACAGAAACTTGTTTTATTTTAAGAAGATGTGTACACAGGCGTCTATGTCACCTACAATGCTTGAGCGAAGACGTTCCTTCGTGACAGCTTCTTCTTGACAAATGAGTGGGAACAGTTGTGAACAGAGTGCTCACTCACGTCTAGGCATTATAGGCAATTTAAATGGAAATAAATCAGCTATACCCTTTCTGATAGGCAACCCGAATAATTTAGCCGTCGTGTTGGTTTGCATACGAATGTAGGATACATTCAGTAAGGTTAGTAATTAAAACGAGAGGAGTTAAATATATCCCCCCCCAGGATCAGAATTTTCGTCAAATCAGATGGATCTACTCGTAGATTAATAAAATAAGATGGACAAAAATACATACATAATGTTCGGTTTATTCATAAATATGATTTCAGAATCTAGTATTTTTGGTTAGGATAGTGTTTTTCATAAATAATGTCCGAAAAGTTTTGCACACAATAATGAAATTACCACTAACATCGCTTTAAAACTAATTGTACTCATTATTCAAATACAAAAGGGACTTTAGTCCGTGAAGCTATTCAGTGTTTACCTGCACAGAAATGTGAATAATTGTCGTAAAATGAAAAAGGCAGGAAAACCTACTTCCAATGTGAGCCTTTAACTACTGCCTAATTCTGTTTTGAATTCATTACACTGGACAGAGTTGCCGGCCGGGTGGTCTGCGGCGGTAGGCCATCGGCTCGAAGGTTCCGGGTTCGAGTCCGGCAGGGGCACTGGTGTGGATTTTAACAGCTAAAGGCGAATCGTGACGGGCTGAAGTCCAAAGATACTAGACTGGCCTATATAAAAATAAAGTTTACCAAAAATAAAGTTTACTGGACAGAGTTGTGAAATCTTGAAGGTGAAAACAATCACATTATGTTGGAAGGCATACGTTATGTGAAGCTAAATCTATTCAGTTTTCTGCTTCTCCTGTAAAATGTCATATTTGGCACTTAGAACGTTTGGCATTTACACTCTTCAATTCACTTAGTCGTCAACCTGCTTCAAAGTTAGTTCGTAAATTTGTGATTGTCTAATTGAACTTCGTACGATATGTCGAAGCTGGCGAGCAAAGACTAGTACATGTCTCGACTATCCATTAATAGGTAGTACGAATCCAAATAAATTACGTTCAAGTTAATTCTTTTTATAAAATACGATGTAACTTGTAAAAACAAAATTCCGATTGTTTCACTAAGGAATCAACATAGTTTAGGCCTGACAGTTAATTGAAGAGTTTGTTTAGATTGTGGCATATGGACTGAATTATAGAGAAAACAGTTCGAAAGTGTAAATTGAATCGCTGTTGCAAAGCAATATGAAGTAACAGAATATGGAAAAGTCATTTTTAAAGACTCAAAGTGATTTTAATGGGACTTACATTTTTTTTTTTAATGAATAATACAGCAGCCACAGTGGCATTTGTAACTGGACCTCTTTAATTAAAACCATTCAACAGGTATTAACCATTTGTAATTAATTTAATGCAATAGAAATTATATCAACCTTCTGCTTATCATAAACCAGCGATGTGACCGTGTAACATCCAATTTAACGAAATCCATTTTGTAGACCAAGGTCCGATTTGATTTCTAGCACCTTGAGGTGTTATTTTATTTTTGGGTTAGAAATTATCTCGCTACAAGCAACTATGTTTAGTAGTGATAATGCACCAAAATTTTATAGACTTGCATTTGCAATATTTCCCAATATAAAACTGTAGGACTACAAAACAAAGGACAACTAATCCGTCGTTTCTCTCGTCAGCATTTAGTTCACCAAATTTTCTGGCAAAATATATACGCATTATTATTCTCCACTAAAAAGTTTTCTTTTTCTACCAAGCTATGTTGTATTTTATACACAATTTTATTTTAGGCCACGACAGCTTTCTTTAGAAAACTTTCACAGATAGAGAAACTTCCTCCTGCATCTCTGAATAAGAAAGTCTAATGAGCCAATTTTTACTAGAATTTTCCTTCTTGTTAAAGCCGTTGCTTCCACATCTCTTTCCCATTTTTTTTTTCTCTCTCTCTCTCTCTCTTTCTTTATCCTTTAATACGATTTCCTAATTAAATACGAGTATCACGTAGTTCCACAAGTCAGCCATTTCTGTCACAGGACGCAATAACGCTGAATTTTGCCGCTTGGCGGAGACACTTGCGAACATAATCAAATGTACCAAATAAGGACATGCACTCTCTGCGAGCTATAAACTATCTGTGTGTGAAAGAGAGAAAGAGGCAGAGAAAGAAGGAAATAAATAAACACATACCATCACCATCCCCAGGTGAACAAATGTAACGTATGTGGTTAGAATTTCGGTTAGAATTTCGTTTTTTTTTTTATCGTTATTATTTTGTCTTGTTTTTCGTACAAGTAGCAGCATTTCCGTTGCGCGCTTTTTTCTGTTTTGTTTTCTTCTCTTTTTTTTCTAAAAGTTTTTCGTCCTCTTTTTCTTTCTCGATTTTGTATTTTAGAAGGAGCCAATTAGCAAATTTATATGCAGGAGCAAGTCTTGCTTCGGAGGCTAATCTCTACATAGCCTACGGGCTACATGCAGATTGTTTCGACGTGACACTCATTTTAAAATACAATACGCCCAAAGCTACGGATGATAGTCTTTTTTTTTCTCTCCCTCCAATTCGCTTCTCTTTTTGTTTTTATGTTTCTTAAGCTTTTCTTTTAGATTTATTTCGAAATCAAAGTGGTATTTGAAGACTTTTAATAAAAGGACCTTGGATCAAACTCAAGATTCATTTTTTAATGTCTTTTTCTTCTTTCTGGAGAAGGAATAGAAGATTACGAGATGTGAAATAACATCGAATGGAATTAGAAGAGATGGAGGAGGAAAAGAAAACCAGATGATTATGAAAGAAAGACGAAGAGACATGAAGTAAAAAATAGCAGCTTCCTTTTGGTCATTGAGAAGCTATTGAGAGGCGGGATGTAGTTCACTTTTTTTTACTCCCTTGTCCTCTCTCTCTCTCGTTTTTTCTTACTTTATTTTCAATGAGTAATGTTTATTAAGAAATAACAAGTTATATGTAACGGTTATCTCATTCACAACACAGGAAACAGGATAAAATAGAATCGTGACTTGGTATTCTTATTACAGCTTTTTCAATGTTCTAGGTTCGACTTCTGAATTCTGGATGATTAATTGCCAACAATATGTTTTCACTTACATTTTAACATAGTAATTTTTATGGTGGTTTCTACAAACTGAGATCTCTTGTTTACTGTAGGATTTAAAACAGAAGAACGTTGAACATAGAACTCATCCGGAATATAACCAGAAATATAAAGGTTTAACAATGAACTATATTATAGGCTACCGTTCTCTGTCGCGCTTTTATTTACTCTATTAACAATAATAATGCCAAATGTTATGACTAGGTTTTGTAGCGATATGTCTAGTGTAATAAATAACACTCAAGTTTCGTAATTCAACCATGATAGTTTTCAAGATCTTAAGTCAGGGTATCTGTGACGATCTAGTGAGCTTCTTAAGATGGAATAAAAAGTTTCTGGTAAGGCTGCCTCACAACCACTCCGTTCAATGGACCCGGCAGGAATTGAACCCGTGACTACGCGCTCTAACCACTCAGTTACTCCAACGTCACAAAAAGGAAGAAACAACACGAATTAGTAACGATAGATATAGAAATAGTTGGAAAGTCAATTCATTCACTTCCAGGTAGACAAGAAATGAAATGTATTTGTGTGCAAAGTTTGCAATTAATATGTGTCTGTCTTGGCTGACAGACTTGATCATCTCATGTAATTGACAGATAGATAGGATAAGTGAACATTTCATATAATTAATCGAATAGTTGACTGATTCGTTGATTCATGGATTGATCCTTCCATAATCTTTCAAAAACTGTAGTGAAGCTATATATGACTGTGTGCATAACTTGGAGTATAACACATCAAATTCAAGAATACACTATTCCGCCCAAATCATGGATAAACTATGGTAGCAGAGAAAATGAGTGAAACTAACTGCAAATATATTGTTTGTTTTTTTACTAGCAACAGTTTTATTGATTTGTGGTTTTGTTTCTCTAATTATATAAAGTGTTTGTTCGCCATTTGCGTTTTATTCTTCTATTCAAAAAGCGTTTTTATAGCTGAACACTATATATAAAAAAATACAGTCTATCAAAATCTTAATCTGATTTTGCGTAATATTCCACGAATGTTCGCATAACATATGTGAAACATCAATATGCAGAACTAATCTGGACTAATCGCCTTAAAGCGACTTTTGAATTTCTTTTCCTGACAGTTTGACATAAATCAGAATCAGAGCAAAAACCAACAGATTTGCCACTACGTTCAGCATGGTGTGAACGTTCTGATAGAAATAGTAAACTCTTTGGTTTTGTTTGTCATTGATTTCAGCAGGTGAAGGACAGAACTTTCGCAATTTTTATGAATAAATTTAACGTCGTATCAAGAAATAACATGTCAATACTCCGATGTTAACAGTTATTTGGTATTGTGATCCAACATACTTTAAAGCTTACAATAATGTCTAGGTAAACTGTAAAAACTTTAATCACAATGGTAGGCAGCAAGGAATGTTCTTGTTTGAAAAAAGAAAATCATAAAAAACACAAAAAAACAACGCTTACAATACACACAAAAAGCTTCTAGAAATTTATAACTGAAAATTTATTTCGAGAACTTACCTTGACTGTTTGACTTTTAAGGGGTTTGTCGGGGTCAGGGATATATTCGAGAGTAATTCCGTAAAATTGTCCCTTATTAATATACGTAATTCTGTCGTCCTCCCTCCGTTGACTTGTTGAGATCGGTGTCTCCAGGTAGTACTTAAACCCGTATTGGGAGTACCTGAAAAGAAGCAAAAAAGAAATCAAAATGTTTAGATTTTAACAATTTGACATAGAAAGTAATCTTTATTTCCTATAGAAAATATATCTGGTGAGAGACCAATATTCGTCGTGTATTAGCTAATATCTAGATTTAGAAGTCTGGTAATATTTATTTGCTGAACGACAACTTCATTGTCATGTTTAAATCATATCAATTTCGCTGATGACGGAGTCAGATGAGTTGCTGAAACGTCGCAAAAAGAACAATTCTTCTCACCAGTAGGTACAAGTCCTTAAACATGTTTTGAATCTATACTAAACCACTACAACAGACAAGAAAGAATCATTTTGGTCAAACTGACATGTGGTAAGTAGCAAGATGTACCCGTAATAAAAAGAATATCAAATTGCTTGTCTTCTATGGTGTTTCTTACGGAGAATTTCTATAAAAGTGAGGCAAGTGTTCAAAAACTTGAGGAGGTGACATTCTTCTCATTAAACGTCTGGCAGAATCCATGGACCTTCGATCTTTGGAGGACCTAAACATTCTTTTGGTCCTCTTTTAGTTCAACATTTAGCTTTACTACGTCAAACTGTACGGCTGCCTCATGGTAGAAAAGGGCCTCAGAATTCGCATTAGAATTAAAAGACCTTCATTTTATGATGCCATTTTTCATCCAGTGACGCTAGAGCCTTTTTCTTAAGGTACTTTTGCAGTTTGTGCATTCAAGTCTATAAAGCAGGCTAGCGTCTCCACTATAGCAAATAGTGATAAACACATTTCAGATTTCTATTGAGAGAGCTACATTTAGTCGTTTGTTTCCAATATTGAGACACAACAACCCTTTTTATATGGTATTTCTTATAATGTATGCACTTCCGTGAAATTGGCATTCACACAAGGGATTGTTATCCTTTCTTTACAAGCGATATCTGCGAAAGTGAAATCACTTCTTACAGGGCTAAAATATATGCATATAGCTGAATTTTTATTTACGAACGAGCTTTAGTTTATAAGATAATTTTAAGTTTCGAGGAAAGTAGAATTTGATAAGAATTTGAAAATGTATTGATTGTAAGAGTTAAAATATATTTCCGATGTATAATAGTAAGTTATTCTTCGAAATATAGAGACTGTGTTTGTGAAATAGCAGAATACTTTACAGAAAGTGGAAGTGTTATGAAATTACACACTTTAGAGGACAAGCAAGATGATGCGCATTTCTGCCAACTGCACATAGTTCGCCCAACCTCTAGATCTAAATCCTTTTTCTCCATTGGACAGCGATGATCAAGCATAACTGTAGTTATATCGGCCTGGTCAAAAAGGACTATCGTTCATCAACGGAATCACATCATTCTCTGTCAATCTGTTGTTCATAGTAAACTCTTTTTTCCAATGTACTCGTACTTGTGGAGACATAATTGATACAACGCTTGGGTTTATGTCAAGTTAAACCATGTTATTTAAAATAGCAACTAAACAACTGATTTGTTGTGGATCGGTATTCAATACTCATTTCTGAAAATTTAGCTATATGCAAATTTACTACTTATTTAATATTTATATTTATTTTTAATATATTATTTTATTTATTTCACGATCTCAAGAAACAGCGCAATTGCAGCCATTTTACCCTGGATATTAATAACAAAAAGAGGAAGGAATTTGAGAGGAATCTACCCTGGCCTTATTCAAGGTACCACCCCTACATTTGCACTGTGTGACCGAGAGAAGCCAGGAAAATCTATCAGTGTAGCCAGCTCTATGAATTGAACCCGGGTCCTCCCAACTGCAAGCCGACCACTCTACCGACCCTCTATCGATTTATGCCATTTTTGTCGAAATCGCTCGTAAAGCAAGGGTATTTCCCTTCTCAGATTTTTACTATTTCCTTTTTAGATGTTCACTATTCTTTGTACCTCCATTTGAATCTGAATTTAAATTTTAAGGGCTTTAAGACACTTTGGCCCAGAGCGCATGGACGATGATGATTAGTGAAATGAAGAAAATGGGAGGAAACGGGAGAACTCCGAGAAAACCCACGCACGCAGTTCTCTGTATCCATTTCCGTGCCAATGTGCAAATTAACTCGAAAATCTTTCATCGCAATATTTTCTCACTATTTGAGCTTCTGCTACATTGTTATGGAGTCCGCTCTAACTTTAAACTTAATTGTGCTTGTTAAGTTCAAGTGGATGTGCTTATACTGAGAAACATAAAAAAAAAAACGAATTTTGAAGAAGTGGTGATTAGGAAAGCGGGGGAAACACTGTAAAGCATTTTGTTTCCCACTTCTCGTCACGAAGAATGATTGACATCAGACGAAGCAGCAGCTGGAAAACAACAATCAAAAGCACATTAAAAGCCAAAGCAGTGGTTGTAATAGCAGAGAAGCAGTCGATGCGTTAAAAACGCCTTCACAGTCCGAGTGTGTTAACGAACTGGTAATTGTAAGCTTCCACTTGTGTGATTCTGGAAGCATGCAGATAGGATTTCTCTATCTCACGCCATCGCAACTAGAAGGAGTTAGTTCGTAATAAACAAAAGGTTTATTAATTTCTGATTCGATTAAGAAAAAAGTGCTAAAAATTAAAATGGAGAAGGCGGTGTCGTTATCACTTCAAATGTTTCCAGTTGTTGCTCATGCAGAGGAATTATTTTTGCTGTATTTACAGCACTTCTCACAAATATGTATTTTGATACCTATCTCTTGAAGAAAAATAGGAGTCCAATAAACAGCATACCTGTAATTAAAGTTTGTTAGTTTTTAATTTCTGGAGCGATCCTGTACCATAGACTTCATAATAGACAAGACTTATCACGCTTCCCCATTTCTGACTGTGCTAAAACTGATGGATTTTTGTTCAGAGCACGTGATTTTAAAGCCATCCGCTAGGTAGCTCTGCTATACACCTCATAGTAAAATAAGACATCTATGGCAGAGCTACCTAGCGGATGGATTCAAAATCACGTGCTCTGAACAAAAATCCATCAGTTTTAGCGCAGCCAGAAATGGGGAAGCGTGATAAGTCTATCTATTATGAGGCCTATACCCACATAGCAAAATGACGTCCCAGGGATATCTGACGGATCTCCTGGCAGGATATCGGGACGTCCGTAGGACGTCCTGTTTAAGTCCCGTTTACATCCATGGGACGTATAGTTATAATTAATCCTTCGTATAACTATACGAAAGCATATCCTTCGTATAGTTATAATTAATTAAATAATAATAATAGTAAGGTCGATTTAATTTATAGAAATTCCAGGTAGGTAATCCCGCACGGCTTTCCGGGGGACATCCAGGGGACATCCATACGGGATGAACTGTTTGTATTGCCCACAGAGTTATCCCACGGACGTCCTTAGGACATCGCTATGGGAGCAAGACCATTCTGACGGTAATGGGATCTAAATGGGACGTCCCAGGGACGTACTCTGCTATGTGGGTACCTGTACTAAAGGAAATTTTCTGAAGACAAACGACGGGATTCCTCCATCGTTAACAGCAAAGATTTTACGTTTACCACTGAACAGGCTAAAGTATAAAATTAGGGCAATTCCTACTCCATTTTAAATGATTTTATCCAAACGCTAGAATTACGAGGAGGAACTATAAATGAGTTTGAGTTTAAATTGAATGACGTGACAAACAAATCTCAACAGGAACGTGATATGAAGTATAGCAGACTAATGTCTAAATATGAATGAACTCAGAAAGCAAAATCAGCAACATTATTGCAGTACTGGTACCAAACTGAAACAAGTCGAATTGTTCCACACGATAAATCCCGCAATTTGAGAATGTTCCAGAATTTTAGAATTTCGTAGTATCTAGAACACTGGCCTTAGATTCCATGAGTATCTCTGGTACATGTGTTGCACTAAAAACTAAACAGGACGGCGCGACAGTTCCTAAAGATCTGTATTATATTCAAGTAGAGGTCAGTGTAATACCTTTCCGTAGACACGTGTCTCACTTTTGTGACCCACCAACCCGCTATTTCATTATTCCAGTAGTTGCCCAACTGTCCTCACGATGCTGGATTGACACGGGAAATCGAACCGGGGACCATTCGCACTGAAGGTCAAGCAAGAAACGCAAGTGTGGCGTACTAGATAAATGATTTAGTTGTTCATATTTTGCATTCGCATAAAAGAAATACTTTTATCTTGTATTCCGTTTGAGTTTCATAGCATTTGATGTGAAAGAATTCCAAACTTTTGAAACTAATTCCGATATCGATTACCGAAAGCAGAATTCTGAAACTTTCTGGATTATTGTAGTCATTAAATGTAATGTCATTATTGTAGTACATCGTACACTCAAACTCACGAGATTGAACGATGACCAATAATTGCGTAATATGGAAATAACGAACCAATAATCGATGTAGACTTAAAATGAACGTTCCTTACATTGTACTTACAACGCATACTAGTTCAGTGATGTTAGATTCTGCAAATATCAGACTTATAAATATTTTTGGTCGGCCATACTCTATGAGTCGCAGTGTACATGAAATCGCTGGAGCGAAATTCAGTATTCTCAAGCGATACTGTTTGGAGAACTCCAAACAACACTGATGACAAGGGCTTAATCGGAAGTCTATGAACAAGGTCAACCAATAATGGCTTTGCATTGCATTTCACCGGATAAACACTACCTCAACGTTGCAAGGACGTATTTTTAAGTGTATTCTGAACCACTTATGTCTTTAACGAGGGATCGAACCTAAGACTCCTTGATTACAAACCGCGAAATGTACATATAAGTAGAAGTCGATCGTAGTTAATTACAAATACACTGAAATACCGACAAGTATATTTACTCGAACTTTTTAATTACATACTTGCGCAAAAAAGGACAAAACCTTGCGCGTGGCAACTGACCTAAAAATATTATTCCAAATCGAAAAAAGAAGAAAAAAGTGTGCAAGGTCTAATATTAGTGTATAAACGACGATTCAACAGCTTAAGACTATGCCTTCCGGCGCTTTATTTCTAAATGTTAGTCAAAAATGAAGGTTGTAATTAGGACGTATGCCAATCAAGACCATACAACTTGTTTCATTGGTTACAATTTGCAGCGAGTGGGGAGAAAATGGAGAAACAGACACCCGTGGGCAGATCAGCTATTGAGTAGTTCACTCTTTGATTGGGGAGGAGCGCTTATTATAAGAGGTTAACGCTTAAAAGAAGAATATAGCCAACTAGTTGTATCCCGTACTGTTATTTACGAGAGTGTTTTGTTCTTTGTTTCTTGCTTGCAGCTCTTCAATTCTTCCATACTTTTAGACAGTTTTTGTTTCGACGATCTTCCTCAAATTAAGGGTAACATGACAAAGTGCGCCATTTTCGTTTGATTAATGTTCGATCAATGACCATTAATAACGTAACACACACACAGAAAGAGAGAAAGGGAGGGAAGAGATTTGCTCGCATGGATGTGACCTAAGGGAAGACTTGTATGTACTTATTCTACCTTACAGACCACAAACGAAGAGGGGCTAGAAAAACAGACAGTTACCATAACTTATGGAAGTTGATTTACCGGTACTTTTGTGCAGCATTAATTAGTCTTTTTTTTAAATACACTCAACAACAGATCTAGTGCCTTTTTTCTGTTTGGTATACATCATATTTCCGATAAAAGTTCTTTATCTGAATACAGAGTGCAAGGCACAATTTAGCTACTCTTCGAAGTAACTAACAAGAGCCTACTAATGGTCAAATGAAGGGAAAATACCCAGTGGCTGTGGGATTTCAGGGACCACCAGGGTGATACATCTTATTGTACCTTAATCTTCTCGTAAATCTCTGTATCAAAGCATAATACACGGAACAGACCTAGTAATGTTATGCTTATTTCTTTTGGACAAACTACAATTTCCAAGAAATCATCTTAAGTCATGCATGTAACGGAAGGGCAATATTACTTATCAGTCCTGGAAGGTATATCAACGTTTCATTTCTTTGTACTACAGCGATTAGTATTTAGCCTATATTTCTCTTGATGGTGTGGTTCAACTTATACTAGTGAAACAGTAACAATGACGATTATAGTCAAATTTACTGGAAAATGTATTAGAGTTGCATATGATGGACCAGAGAACAAATTAACAAATGAAGTTCACTTTCAGTCACTAGTATTACTATCAGTAGTCTGCCGGTAGTGAGAGGCTCCTCTTAGCGGAAATTCTATTTTCATTAATCCGATCAACCACTTCCTTTTCCTTCTTCTATTTCAAACATTGCTTGAACTCCATATTATCATATAGACTCCTTACGCAAACAATGCCCTGCTCCAACACTAGCTGAATAAAAGACGGGAGAAATATTCGCGATCGGTACTCTGGATATACCTGGAAAAACGTCGGCACTCTGATTGCCAGTCGAGTTAAGGGAATTAGAACTCACGGCTCTTGACTGCATAGCTGTAATCAATAAGGACAGAGCACCTGACAGCTAACCGGAAGAGGCGGGTTTGGTTCCCAGCGATCGAATTTTGAGTGCGCTAATTAACTTATATTCTCCACAGAATGTATTTGTGTACAAGGAATTAACTTCTAATGTCCTAATTAGTTTCTTTTGTTTTTCTGCATTGCCTCCAGTCTTGTTCTCTCATTTAATATCTCTTTCTTATCGCATTATGTTTGTACTCCTCCAATTGAGGTACCTCTTATAATCTTTCGTGGCTTTTGATTTTGATGTTTGTTGTGTTTCATTTTTTTTATCAGTAACCATTTGTTTTGTCTTCTTTCGATTTATCCTGGTTCCATATTTCTCGAAGCCTTTTAGCTCTTTTAATGTCTTATCAACATATTTGCTTTTACAAAGTAAGAACTGCGGTGCACAACGAGAAATCAATATATTAAAACTTGGAGTGGTGTTAATGATATAATTATTTTCTTTTGCACTAATTATTCTTTCATTATTTAGTCATATATTCCTGCAGTTTATGTACGCTAAACTTACAACAATCAGAAAACTCAACATACATACATTTGAAACTCTTTTGTAGTTTCGGAGCATATGACACTCTTCATCACATCAAAATCTTGGGAACAAAATCCGTTATAAGATTACGATCCATGTAAGGTTAAGATAAATTTATACGAGGAAAACAAGTTACTAAAACTTTACTGAATCTTGGGTTCATTTCACTGATATCTTACTTTACCTGTTTAAGAAAAGGCACAATAACGCTCTTCACTTAAGATACCATTTCGCACTTTGACTACTGACACTGATGAAATGCAGGAGAAACCAAAACCCATCGGGAAAAGTGAGTTACATTCCCTAAATATAAAATGTCTTCGCACTGGAATATAAAGCAGTAACCTTGTTATCTTTTTTATCCTAATATCAGCTGCACACCCTCTTGATAAACAGCAAATGAACTTTTGTGTGAAGTCTTGGTGTAACGTTCTTTTACAGATCATGAAATTTATGGAAATTAACACTCCAAACCCAAATTCGTTTTGCTAGAAAATTGTGTTTATCAATACAGCATTAGGATCGTCATTATTGTAGAGAGACTGAAGAGAATTTTATGTTCCTCTAATGTCATGGATCTTAACCTTTCCTTTCCTTTCTTTATTCTCCGAGCACTGACAAAAAATATTTTTTCAAAGCAGGAATTTTGTGTTAACAATGTTAGGGCAGGAACAAGGTTCTCAAAGCAACGACTAAAACATAAGATCTCTTTGCTGGTTAGAGAGTAAAAAGACGTATTCTATAAAAGCAACGAGGTAACTTGCATCACTTGTGTCACGATCTGTACAAGAGGTCTCCCACGTGTAGGCATCCTCTTTCCACTTCTTGCCAATGTTTGGCCTAGAGACAGAATAATACAAAGACGCGCCAAATCAAAGACCTGATGATCCGTGAAAGAATTGGTTGATGATGGCAATGTTGCCAACTAAACACGAGAAAAATATACCATTTAAAAAAAAAATATTTTTAACATTTTCAAATGCCATGGTTGTTGAAAGTGTGACATCACATGAGTCAATCCGTGATTGCTGAAAGTGTAATATGTGACACACCACGGAATCGTTAATGTTACTGAATGCGCCAATAAACCACTGAAACATATAATAAAAAATATACATGGATGAAAACAACGAAGACAAAAAAAAGTTTAATCTTCCTTCCTTCGTTGTATTTTCTACAAGTTTCTTAAAATTGTACACAGCTACAGTTAAACTTGATTGTACACATGCTGGTCCCATCGTGAAGTACATATTCAACTGAATTGGAAGATGATTTCTTCAATACGATAATTAACAGGTTAGCTTAGAGGTTTCATTTAATTCGGTATGATTATAATTTAATGATACGTAACGGAGCACAGTGACAAATATAGACAGCAAAATGTGATTTATACGTTACTCCATTGGACTTTACATTGAAGGAACAATGCAGAACTTATCTGAAATTGTAAGGGGGAGCAGTCACATGCAACCTCAAATTCAGTTCTATTTACATTTGTTATTTGTGAGCATGTCTATGGCGTATTGTTACTTTTGAGATTGACTAACTTTTATCTAGGTGACTGCAACACTGCTGTAGCTCGTGACTGCAAGTGAAAGACGGGTCTGTTCCGTTAAGGGAAAAGGGGGAAGACATTGCGGGGAAGAGTTTGTGCGAGTGCAATTCGAGGAAATTGGCTCATTCACTAAATGATTGCTGAAGTGCTCGTCACGCGGCGACACTGACTGCCCCCACGCTGTTATCCAGCCTCTCAAAAGGATCACGATTTCAAAACACTCAGCTAGTGTCGCAGACTCTCCTCTTTTCCTCTCCCTCCCTCCCCCCTCTCTCTCTTTCTCTGTGGGTAAATATGCACCACTAATTTCTGAAGCATTGCGTCAGCTGATTGCGCTAGTTTCCTTCCTGTGGATGCAACGGAGAGAGAGAAAAGAAAAGTTGTTTGCACGAAATTTCGCATATTTTTTTTCTTCCACAAAGCACTTATAATTAAGATTATTTCATCTAGAACCATTTTCTGCATCTTGCATTCCTCAAATTATATGAATGCTTTAAAAAAAGCATCATTATCACACGTACAATTAAGAGTGTGTTATAATAATATACGTAAGATACAGAAATGGGTAAGAAGGGCTTGACTCTTTTGCGTGAATGTGAGGGAGAATTTAAGCGCCAGTTTGGAAGTTCAGGACACGAACGAGAATTTTTCAACGATGTTACAAATTTTCACCAAAACTCATCACAAAAGCTAATGAACAAAGAGTTTAGCCCAGAAACAAAAATGTGGATAATTATGGAATCCAATCCGGAGAGTTACATAATCCTGATCTGCACCATAATTTATCCCATTTTTATTCAGAGTCCTTTGGTGCCTTTCTGTGGCTAAGCATAGGGACGTTTAGTGTAATTTCAACTCTTAATTGGTTACCCTATGTAAGTATTAGGTCACCCTCTTTGGCTACATGTGATCAGTACTGACTGACACTTTATTAACGTGACGAAAACGCCAAAACGTTTTGAGAATATGATTGAAGAACCATGGTTATGTGTTATGTCACAGACATTGTTCGCGTGAACGAGTTGAAGGAAGTGCTAATGCTATTGTTTGCAGAAGTATTGGATGAAGAAGAGCTTTTTCATAACTTATTCAACTTCTACAAGAAACTTTATAATAAAGATATCAATAATTCCCAGAGACAACATAAAGCTTGAAAACTAGTACTCCACTGGGTAATAGTTTAGAAGATACCCTCACGAAGATATCACTACTACTGAAGCTCTCTGTACTGTACGCTATGCACAAAGACATAAATCGATATTTACAGATGATTTAGACAAGCGTGATTGTATGTAGAATTTAAGAATGCTAGCGATGTGTTCTTGAGGGTGTCTCCTTAACTATGACCCATGCACGACCGGTTCCAGTTACACTAACCAATCCAGGTTGTTTAGTAATGTTCTGACGTATCAACGAATACATGAACAGATCCGATTTTAACTTAAAATCGCTTGGTAAGAAACTATTGTAATAAAAATCTCATCTTTTCACTATGTAGCAACATTTTAAAAAGAGTAATTTAAATTTAGTTTATTCTTTCGTATTAGCAAGGAATCAACAGTCCATGTCCATACCACCGTAGTCTTCTTTCTTGTACCATCTTGGATATCTCTAGGAGAAACAAGAAAGAAGACTGCAATGGTATTGACATGTAATGAGGAGAACAAATGACTGTGTAGTAAAAAGAATGCTGGCAATGGAAGTGGAGGGAAGAGAGGTAGACGGAGGCCAAGGAGGAAATGGATGGATGCGGGTGGGGGGGAGATCTCGGGGAGAAATTTCTGCTAGGGAAAGAAGTTCAGGACAGAGCTTTCTTTCTGAAGAAGACTCATCAGAAACGTCGATTCCACGTAGGTGGGAAAAAATTGATAGAAACAAAAAGAATAGCAAGGAATCAACAGCATTTATGTCCGTATACAAAACAAAATTGTTGCAAAGAAGTTCATGATACAGTTTTAGAAAGAAACCAGATGTTTTATCTACACAGAATATACTTCGCGTTTTACTTTTTCATGGGGTGTCCGCCATTTTGGTAAGTATTGAAATCACGAACCGTAGTGCGGTCAACTTAAAACCAACCCCATCCTTTGTTAGTCAGTGTAAACAGGTCACGAAATAAGAGCTTTGGTCAGCGCTAAAAGCAGTGCTGGAAATGGAGGAACGTGGGGATCGCAAACTCCGAGAGTGAATATATCACATAACTGTTGTTTATGCTTTCGAGAGGCGGTTAAATGACTCTTTGTCACAAATTGTCGAAATCCAGAATCAGAAAGATGTTTCAATTTCGATTAGTAAGTTTAACAGTGCATAAATCAAGTTAGACAAATACTTGTACTGTTTATAAAGGGTGAAAATAACTCGCTGGAAATAGGAAGTTACCAATCCGCAGTTACCATGAGGAAAATTTCTGCGTTCCCCTTGCCATATTTTTCGCAATCCGCAGTTAACATAGGGAATTTGTTGCGTTCCCCTTATCAATTCCCACCGGGAAAGCTTTTCTGTGTACACCTTACCCTTTTTTACAATCTCTGTTCCCATAGGAAATATTTTTCTTATCATATTTTTTAATCTACGGTTCCCGTAGGAAAAAAATGTGCGTTCCTTTTACAGTTCACAGTTCCCATAAGGACTTTTTTTCTGCGTTTCCTTATATTTTTTGTTTTGGAATCGGCAGTTCCCATTGAAAAAAATGGCGTTTTAGGTATTAATCCGCAATTCTAATAGCGAAAAACTCTGCTCTCCTTACCTTTTTTTTCTCCAATTCACAGTTTCCACAGGGGAAATATTTTTGAGGTCCTCAAGTAAAGAAAAAAATAAATAATTTTCCAGCACTGATATGATTATTAATGAAGGAGTAAATAAATGACCTTCGTGACTCCCGAAAGTCAAAGATATATTGACAAAATTGCAAACGGTCCAAAAATTAAATATCTAGTGTGTGTGATTCAGAGTTTGAATTCTGTAGGTATATTTGTCTTTTTAAATGAGAACCAAAAGTAACAAGCTCAGATAAGTTTATAACGTTAGAACAAACACAAAATGTGTTTGTGTGTGTGTGGAGGGGGGGGGGGGGGACTCGTTTAATTCTGCCCTATTCTTTCGTGTCCCATCATCATAGTTTAAAAATGAGAGATCTTGTTTTTTCAATGGTGATTTGGAGCCGTAGACGTATTTAGGGAAGGGGGGCAAAATTATATTGATTTTAGTTAAATATCGCACCCAGACAGACGTCATATGAAGTCTTTGAAGTCCCTGGAACCCCCCAAAACCAACTTCTACGTACATGTCTGGTTATAGCAGCAAGTAACATACTGTTATGGGTATCGAAATGAAGGTGAAGAAGAAATGAAATATCCAAGTATGATATGAGTAATTTCACAGAAGTGCATATAACACAAAAATACTGCAAAAAAATGGTTGTATCGTCCCCGCAGAATGAAACAAAGCAGGCAAATCTAGGTTGCATATTATAAATCTGAAATCAGTTTCTTCCTAACTATTTCCGCCGAGGCACTACTTACATTTTAGTAGAACATAATTGAATAACCAAAGGACAGATTTGGGATAAGCCCCTCCCCCAGAATAATATTGGACGATGAAACCGAAAGTTTATTTAAATAAGTTGTTAATAGATAAACACCTTTCAATTATTTACGTTACATAGAAGATAACACGTCAAAAGGGGAAAAGCAGGGACTCAGATTCACTCACGAACTTTTGGCAGAAGCAACCTTACATTATAAATCATGCATTACACAGGTGCCTCAAGTAGTGAATTGTGGATTGTCTCAAAGATAACCTAACAATATATATGATCGTCAGATAGGATGTCATCGTTCATGCTTTATCGTATTTTAGTATGGCTTGTATATTTTAGAACTTCACCAACACGAGAGGAAAGCTAATCTACACATCTTATCAGGATGCCAAGGTCATGTGCATGACCACTGTGCATCCTTGAGAAGAAATATATTTCTCTTTCCAGATGGACACAAGAAGAAGGAAGAGGAAGATGTTTTTAGCATGCATATGCTACAACAGAACTTCTGCAAATGAAAAAATGTATTCCCCTTTTGTTACCCAGAGAGAAAACTTAAAAAAGAATTTAGATACTTACACCTTGGGTATTTGCACTTTGTCCGCGTCGTTTTGACGGCCGAAGTCGTGCCACGGCCTTGACCTTCCCGTCGCCGATGAATTGGACCCTGACCTTTGTGCTGCCAAAGCAGGGTCAGCGTTTATAGGCACTTGGCACAGCTCCGCGTAGTCGAAAGACTGAAAGAAAATGCAAACATTTAATTAAATTTTGTATTTAATAATAGGTCCAGTATTACTATATGGATAATTGCATGAAAATATCACACTATTTTTTTTAAAAAAATTAAAACACGCTTGCTATAGCGCAGTACAATTTTAGCGAACCCTACAGAATTACTAGATTGAGCTTTACATGTAAGTGTGCTCCAAAGAAAAGATAAATGATAAGTTTAAATTCACCAGTCAAATGGAATGATCCAAGTACTAGGCATTGTATAAAACTTCTACAAGATCTTCAAAACAATTCACGAAATAGAAAGAAAGAAAAGGATCTAGGGTCACTGGTTTCCGAAAGGCCAATGAATCTCCGATCACTCAAAAGCCCATAAGCTCATAATGCAACCCTACACTAAACAACAAATAATAATAATATGGCAGAAAAGATAGTGGACAATAGCCGAAGTACGTAATTTGTAGGAGAAATGTTTAATGATACATATGGAGTTATAGTATCACTGGTTAAACAATGACATGGAAAGTTTTCTAATCACTTAGTACTGAAAAAAAAAGTTCTTTTTTCACCATGTATACCATAAGACAGTAGATATTACGTCATTAATAATCACGCTAAGGTAGGACAATGATCCCTTTCCAACTAGAGTTTTCTCTTCCTTGTCGTAGAACTGACAAGTGATTCAAAATCGTATAGCTGAATTTTAAGGTTGATATCAGTGAAGCCTATGGCGACCAAATGTTTCTTTAACATTTGAAGATAACTTTATATTCCCCTCAGAATGGGCGAGAATTCCAAATTATTGTCTCTCCTACGATATTTTACTCTTGGAAAGTGGATACAGTTTCCGATAACACAGCAAAAGATCACGTTGCAATTGGAGTTTATAGGAAGAAAAATATATGCCTCTGAAGGAAATTGAATAGGTTATAGAAAACATTTCTTGGATAAAACCTTTTATAACTTGCACAAATAATTGTTCATAGATTCGCGAATAACTGTTGTTCACAGCATACGTTGTTCGCTGCAAAAGAGAATCAAAATAAAATGCTAACAATGTTCTGTATCTATCGCAGAGGTTTTGTAACCAACACGGTAAAGTCAACTGATAATAATTTGCGTATTATATGCACTCCATTAATCTCATTCAAAAATTACACGCTACAACGGTGAAAGCTCGTAAATCGACACATTTTTATACGAAAATGTGAAATTATTTTTAAGACAACAGGTTGACAATAAGAACAAATTTACTGCATACAGTAAATGACTAAATAACCATTGGGAGGATGCGAGTTGTGACTAAAACAGAACCACCAAGACAAGTTTAACCAAATTCACTGATTGATCCTCATAGCTTTGACTCCCGACGGACAGATTTGAACGAAACCCATTTGACAAAACACTGTAGGCTGTAGGGAACTTCTTTAGAAGCTCACTAGCTCGTTTAGAACCTTAATAACAATTCACGCAATCAAACAAACTACTGATTTTTTTTTTAAATTTAATTTGTAAGGCCTTTAGGTAACTTTCGCTCAGGTCTTTTGAAACAACCGGCGCTTAAAGAAAAAATGGGGAACTTCCTCTTCTGTGGAAGATGTAGCAAATTTCTATTAGATCAAAATTATGCTTAATCATTTTATGTCTACAACTTTCGTACCGCGATGACTTTTAATAATACAAACAGA
>JAGDQP010033410.1:0-20684 GCA_022664845.1 Lepisma saccharinum | reverse complement strand
GACTCTTCTCTCCTTATAGCCCAAAACTATAGTCGTGTGGTCACAGCAGTGTTCGATTTGAAGCGGGGTATATGGTTGGATTTCCCCCTCTCTGCAAAAGTATTCCCTGGCTCTGTTTTCTGAAAAAAATCCCCCCCTCAGCAAATTGTATAAATCGGGCAGTGAGTCTGAAATATTAGACCAGCGTCAAGAAGGTAGCGATTTCGAGTTGATTTTAATAAGAATTGCACTCACATAATAATGTCAGGTCGAAGTGAAAAGTTACTAACATGCTCCATACAAAATACAGTTAACCGCAAATTCATCTTTTCCCAGTTTGTGAAATTTTTATTTTTCATTCATTTGTAATGTAACGATGTTTCATTCATATCTAATGTATGTTAGTTATTTCTTCTCTACGTAGGCTACAAAATAATTGCTTCAACCATAGAAGCAAAATGCTTTTATATTTGAAATTTTCTCCGATCTACATTCGTTGACACTATTAGTAACAGGAATTACAATTTTTTCATTACTCTCTTGAAATCTTTTTTTTTTCAACGCTATCGATATGATTGCCACAGAAATCTGTTGTTTAAACGTTTGGTATGCTCTTTCAAGTTTTTGAATTCTTAATTTTACTGGTTGTCCTGAAGGTTATTTACCACTTTCACCTAATTGTGAACCTACAACGCAGAATGTACAATACGGTCCTTTATCTATTTAAAATAAACAAACAATTATATGGAGACGGACGTAGTCATAATCCTTACAATTAATTTTATTTTTTAAAACTAACAATTATATGCTTCCAAACATGTTTCCATTTCTTGCGAAAATACTCTCTTCCAAGTTCATATAGGTGGAGTTAAGGGGGGGGGGATATATCCACCATATCCCCCCTTACCTAAGCCACTGGTTCGTAAGTCAATGCATTTGTTTTTTGTTTTTGTTTTTCAACCAGTGCGAGGAAAGCGAGAAGCAGCAAAACTGGACCTAAGTTCGGCGTTCAGTTGTTTGAGACAGGGGGAAGGGAAGAGATGGGAGAAGTGCCCCTAAGCTATATGTCTTGCAAGATCTCTTCTGTCCTTTCAAACCACAAATGGCTCTTGTGGAAGATGACAAGGAACCAAGTCGTGAAAACCGTAGGCAAGTAAGATTTTGACTTTGTAACAGGGCCATCTGGATGTCGGCTGATGGCAAAAACGAAACTCGAAACTGTATCCCCGCTTCTTAATCAACGAAGTTTGAAAATTATTAGCAAAAGTTTGCTTCTGTCTATTGAGGCATGTTTATTTTTATTATTTCTCCGACTAAGGCAAAAATGAAGAGCAGGTTGATTCGAACCATTGGGAGGCTAGGGTGAAGGTCCCCCTTGGAAGGGTCGGGCCCCCTCGCGTTGCGGGGTTTCGCGCCATAGTAGTTACGCCCCTGGAGCATCGTCCAAGGTGACACACCTGATTGGCTAGCAGACGACTAAAGAGCTTGTTGCCATCTTTGTTAGCCGGAAACGATGATTTTGGTTGGAATAAGCGGGCTAACTGGGAGGGACTAAGTTCTTACGTGTGGCTTCATGTTTTTGGCGAAATCGCATATCCTCTATTAGAATGTCCTTGCTTGCAAGACAAATTCAGATTAACAGGAATTGTGGCTGACAAACTCAGAACAGGTAGAAATACTTTAATGAACGAGGATTTTCTTGGCTTGCAAAATCGATATGAACGTTCCCGCAGAAAATCTTTGAGACGCTTACCGGCAGAAACACTAACTCCGAAATCAACACTCCATGATGCTATGCAAAAGAAGCTTATGTTCCGTGCTTATCGTGTGCGTGTTGTGCATGAGTTGAAAGAACCGGAACTGTAGACAGGGCCCGATTTTGCCAGTGGTTCCTTCGTAATTTTAGGACTCAAGAAGAACTGGACAAAGTTTACTAAACCGATGAGGCATGTCCGATTTTGTTTGGTATCACCTGTCCGACTTTGTAAATAGCCGAAACTGTAAAAATATGGGAAGCTGAAAACCCACATGCAATGGACATTTCCGGTAGTATTTTTTTTATTGCAATAAAAAATTCTTCTATTAAAGCAGACTACGGAAAACATTTTCTTTTCTTTCTGTGATGAATTTATCAAGAGTTATAAAGACTTGCTTCAAAAGTGTCTCAGCCTTGCGCTTAATCGGGCGCCGCCATGTTATGACGTAATCAGTCTTCCGACTGCTTGTCATTGACATACAAATGGTATTTGATTTGTTAGTATTGTTAAAAAGAGATCGCAAAAATGGATCGAAAGAAATAGTATAATTGGTGAATAGCGTTTCTGTATGCCTTAACACGTCATTTAGTTCGTTTTATTCATTTAAAATTGATTTTTACTTTTAATACTTTTTAAGATATTGATATAGTTTGGTAGCTTCAACACTAATTTATATCAGCTCTTTTTTTTTTCCATTTTCATGATTAAATCATAAGATATCTTCTAATAATGCTCTTTAGAACTCTTGTATTTAAAAAGATTTAGCTCTTTTTTTCTGTAAAAAATGTGGGTTTTTACATCCGACAATCGTATACTTTTTTAATGAATGCTAGTGAAGTATTTTTCAAGAACTTAAAAGCACGTGAATTAATAGTGCTCGTTACTGCCATATATTAACAATTTAACGTACTACTTGTAGCCCGTGAATATATTGAATAGTTTTAATATGTCATTGTAAAAAAATAATAATAAAAGCATGTAAGAAACAAAAACGTAAATTGAAATTTTCCATTGAAGTTACATCTTGCGTTTCGTGAAGTAAAATAAAACACGGCCTTTGATAGGATTCGAACAGCCTTAGGTGAAAGTATGAAAAATTAAAAGTTGCATGCGCTAACCAACTGAGCTAAACTGACAAGATATCAACAGCTGCACGAACGAGCGATAAGAAGAGCATTGCAAGTTAAGATTGCCCCCTGTCTATGTTTCAGCAATTTCTGTTATTAAAAACATGTTTTGGTGTTTAAACCTATTGAAGTGTGTTTTGCAGATTTGTACATTAATTATTCGTTAAGTGATGATGTGAATGTTCTATCTCTTTCTTGTGTTTTCATCTTCAAACTTCTGAATAAGGAATGTAACTTAGGGAGGAGCATATAGCTACGGAAATAGTACGGATTGATTACGTCAAACCAATCAGAGGATGATTTTCGTTGTATGACGTAGGAGATTGAATTCTCAGTATTTCATGCTATATTTCTACGTAACGGAAAACCGTAGCGCTGAAATTTAAAAAACATTATATGTTATTTAATCCGATGTACACGAACAAACTGTAAAATATATAAGGACGGGGAAAACGGAAATGCCCATTCTTGCTGGAACTGTGAACAGTAACGTTTATGTTAATTCATCAGTTTGTATCTATGTTGGAAGAAGATGAAAGGGATATGTGTCTGCAACAGGATGGTGCAACCTGTCATAGATCAAATGAAAGAATCAGTGGCGTAGGTAAGGGGGGATATATCCCCCCTTGACTCCACCTATATGAACTTGGGAAGAGAGTATTTCCGCAAGAAATATATTTATGTTTGGAAGCATATAATTGTTAGTTTAAAAAAATAATAATTGTAAGGACGGTAACAGCACTATCATTTAACGTTCATCTCGATATAATTGTTTATTTATTCTAAATAGATATAGGATCGTATTGTACATTCTGCGTTATAGTGTCACAATTAGGTAAATGTGGTAAATAACCTTCACGACAACCAGCGAAATAAAAATTCAAAAACTTGAAAAAAAACAGACTAAACATTTAGACAACAGATTTCTGTGATAATCATATCGATAGCGCCGACAAAAATACGAGAGTAATGAAAGATATGGTAATTCCTGTTACTGATAGTGTCAACAAGAGGTATTTTAGGTATTTTAAACATAAAACATATCACATCTATGGTTGAAGCAGTTTCGGTATTTTGTATGTAGAGAAGAAATGACTTTAACATACATTAGATATGAATGAAAAGTAGAAATTTTACAAAACTGGGAAAGTTTGGTCTTATTCCAAGATAGAGGGCAATGTAAGTTCTAATGTGACCTTTCAGGTCATAAGAAGAGAATATGAACTGTTGGTAAACTTTATTTTGTATGGGGCATGTTAGTAGCTTTTGACTTCGGTCTGTTACGATTATGTGAGTGCAATGCTTCTTAAAATCGACTCGAACCCGCGACCTTGAAGGTGACTTCAGACGACACGACTACCACGTTCGGCTATGAGGAGAGAAGATTTGGCGATTATTGCTTTCCGGGTGATATTTATCGTGTACTGCGCAGGAGGTTAATGATTAACATGTTGTGGATTTTACTACGAGGAATATCTAGAGAAAAAAAAGGAGAGATACGTTTGCTACTATGTAAAGGTTTATACCCAACTTAATTCATCTTTCCGGCATCTTAATTCACCGATCATCGTTCTCGATCCACCAGTCAACTGTTTACGGTGTAAAAGCAACATAAACACTCAAAGTGGTGGGGCGTTTAGTGACAAGCACGTAACTTTACTCCTGTTACTGGATTATAAAATATCCAATCAAGGCTTAAACTTCATCCACAAAAGTACGTAACCTCAAAACGGCCAGTTTAGCATAAACTTCGATCAGAAAATGACCGAACTTTAAGCGTGAAATAAATTGAACGTTCACCGACGAAACGCTTTGGCCAGTTTCAGCCAATTTTCAGTTAACATTACAAAGAAAATGTTAAACTTTAATGGAGTTAAGGTTACCAGTCTTTCCATCAAAGGGCTTACACTATATCCACATTTAAGAGTAAATACAACAACAAAAAAGGCTAATTTTCGACTTTTGTTTCTCCATGAAGCGGAGTAACTTTCATCCATTTTGTGTTTCCACTTTTTACAGTGTACCCCAATTTGTCAGATACGTAAAATGCTGTATTTTACGTCCGTTGTATCCTAACTTTGGGGTTTATTTCAAGAAAGAGAGCCAGGAAACATTTTTACACAGAGGGGGATAATCCCAACCATTCCCGGCTACAAATCGAACACTAGTGTACCCGCACCCATTTTATACTCTGAAGCGAATAAATCATTTTATACTCTGAAGCGAATAAATCATTTTATACTCTGAAGCGAATAAATCATTTTATACTCTGAAGCGAATAAATGTATCTTCAAAAAATTGAAACTTCCACTGAATATTACAAACTAAAAGTTCTAGAAGAAAAATCCTCGTCAAAGTGAGCGCAAAAGTAAATACTAGTATTGAAAATCTTCGTTCTTAACGAAATCAAACTTGAAATTTGTAATATTTCTAAATTTATATTAGAATTATAACTGAACTTGGCAAAATATAATGGTATAATATATTCATGTATATTTTCTCGCATAATTGTGCCGGTGTAAAATTACAGCCAAAAATAAATAGAAAAAAATTGTATGTTGGGTTGGGTTGCATAGCTACCAAGGATACAATTTTATAAATATCCCCTCCCTTGAGAAATTCCTATCTACGCTACTGGAAACAATGAATGTCTTGAGAGAATTTTTCAACGACAGGACCATTGGAGAGAGGAGGAGGCACCTCGTTCACCAGAATTGTCACCCCCTGGCTATTTCTTATGGGATTATTTAAAAAATGTTGTCTTTTCAAATAACTCACAGAATTTGCAGTCATTGCAGCGAAACATTAAACAAGCTGTCAGGGAAATATCACCTGGAACCCCGAGAAAGTTTTTCGCAGTTTGAGACGTCGCCTCAAAATCTGCTTACATCAAGGAAGCTCGCACTTCCAGCACATTGAGAAGTTTCGATGTACAGTGTTTCCAACCCGTTACGTATGTCATTAAATGTGTCCTTTTTTCTTGTACCGTAAAAATTAAAATTATCTTTTAAGATTTCTTTGACTTTCATCCAATGAATATATCCCTGACGCACCACTTATAGGAATATTACGCCGACAGTGTTGCCACATGCTAGGAAATAAGCCGAAATCTATGATTTTTCTGTTACGTCAATAAATATTGATTTGCTTGTACTGAAAACATAGCGAGCATCCGGCACTGATCTTAATCAATGCGTAACCATTAGCTTTAATGAAAATTTAAACAAAAATTAAAAAATCAAATGCTGAAGACTACATTCTGACCCGAAAAGTCAGTTTGGTTGAGTTTTCTTTTTACACCTTCGAAGATTGACACACTGCCTACGTGACGTCAGCTAACTTTGGGGGATTCTGATTTATTTTAAAATTAGGTCACAGGATGGCTCTTCATTGGCATTCAATCCGCATTCAAATGTCACTCACCACTCAACAGCTACAGTTCGTCAAAGTTGGGAGGACAAGACTTTTACGATACTCTGTATAAAATGAAAAAAAAAATAATAATAATAATAATAAGGCTGCGGTTCTCCCTGAAATACTTCTTGTCTTACGGTTTATCAGTCACACTCGTGTATAACATGTGGGAACGTTTAACAACAAAGTTGGATCTATTGGTTTTGCGAGGTGGGCTTACATACACTCTTGACCGACCCTGTATAACTACGAGCTCGTATTAAAGCTATACATAATTTACTTAACTACCCTTATTTGTACTATCCTGAGTTGGTTTTCTCATTTGATCTCGTGTACCGTATTTGGCAAACTAAAAGTATGTTTACAGCTAATAATGAATGAATGAATGTTTACGTGCTACGAACAGCACTATTACCTATATAGCAAGGATAAATATACAATTCGTTCTACAGTTTTCTTTCTACATTAAAGACAGTTTAACATACAAAATGAAACAGTTGAGGATACACAAGATGCAACAAGAATGAGCACATGTTAGTTGACAGTGTATAGAGTAATCACATTATTAAAACTCTGGGAACAGCATTCCTCTGTACAGTTCAAGGTGTGTACAAAGGCGCAGACTTAGTTTCTGATTTACTTAGCTACATCTTATTTATTTTCTTATTTACATAAATTATACTCAACATTTGTGTTGATTACATGTACAGTTAATTCCAACTATATCAATGTTTAAAATACAATGCATAGTACGGAAAATAAGAGTATAAGATTAACCATAATACAATTATTACATTTGAAACTAAACAAAAGAGCTAGCAGTCACAAAATATATTGTAGTTACCTCATTCTCTGCAATATTCCATTATAGGCATTTAGCATACCTAACGCTTTGTATCTTCTGAAGTAATGTATGGATATATTAATGGTTATATTTTCTAGTAAATTCATGCAATGAATTTTATTCTGCACTAGTTTTTTATGAATTGTTTGTCTCTGATCTTACGTCTTAAATATAAAGGATCAATTTTAAAGTATGCACACCAATATTCATAACTGTGAGAATAATATGATAACCTTAATTTAAAGCATAACATTCTAAAAAAAAAAAAAAAAAAAAAGCACCTTTGTACCGACTCAACTCTGTCAGGCGCCGTTTCTGTCCTTGGAGACCAAATTGATCCTGCATACTCAAGTTTGGGTCTGATAAGAACCTTGTATAGTGTCAAATATGTTTTGCTGTCTAGTTAAATCACCCCATTGATAGAACAAAAAACAATTGATTTTCTGACTTCATTTATAATGCCTTTGATATAATAATAGTGACAGAAACTTAAATTTTACTATCAGTGTATTCAGTCAATGATAAGTTTTGTAAAAAGTCAGTGTGAAGCTGCTCCCAACAATTTTATTTTTCAAGTCCTCTACGCAACTTTGGATCAGGCTTTGCTCCCAGAATAATGCCACAAACATTAGAATGCAGCTTTGTTTCCAATTGTGTCTTTGTGGGTCATTTGTTTCCCATTAATGTCGTAGAAAGTTGACAGATATTTATGTGACTTTTTTTTAGAAGGGGAGGCCGAGAAAAGTGCCCAGAAAATATGCTCAAGTCCCAGAAAATATAAATTGTTAAACAGAGGCAATCATTTGTGATTTGTTTGCTTCGAGCTGTGTTATAAAATATTTCCTTTCTGCTCAACTTGTCACAAACATATGCAATATTCAGTTTAGGGTGGGGGAAGGGGAGCTTCACCATCCCAAACATATTTAGAGAGTCTACTTTTTAATATCTATTTATAATATATATATAAATTTTTCAATTTTTCAGAATTAGTATAAATTGTTATTATTCCTCTTGTACTTGTTCGCGGCATAAAAGGTTTAATTTGTGCTCAACTCTGTCGCAAAAATATGCGACACTAATTTTTTTTTTTTTGGGGGGGGGGAGAACAGCATCACGCTCAAATTCACAGAAAATTTCAATTTCGAAACGGAAATAGTATAAATCTTTTGCGCTTTGTTTCAGCCGAATTATATAATAGAAAGTTTCATTTGTGGTCAGCGACATCTATTTTCTTTCGCGAGCCAGCTTCACGCTCGAATGCTTCAAGTACAAATTTCGTAATGGATGAGTTTGTATCGGATTATCGTCAGATTGTGCCTTAAAAAGTTTTGTTTGAGTTTAACTCGCCCTAAAATTATGTAATATTTAAGCTCCGTGGAGGTTTGTTTCATGTTAACATGAACAAAAGGGTTAATTCGGAATCATTTCAGATTGTGGCATAAAAAGTTTCGTTAGTGTTCAACCTGTCGCAAATATTTCGCTGGGAGGCGAAGTTTCACGCTTGAAATCGGAGAAAATAATATGACTGAATGAGTATCAATCGTTTGTGCTATTGAAATTACGTCGTCCAAAAAATATGCAACATTTTATTTGGGGAGAGCCACCTTCATACTGACATCCAGCGAAATTATCGATTTCGAAACTAAATTAGTGTCAATTTGTATCTTGATACAACTGCGTCTACGTTTGACAAATATCTCAATGGAAATTCTCCAAGAAATGATTCTGGTGAATATGCTATCTTAACAGTTGGTGATTTATACATGGGAAAGGAAGCGAACATCATCACCAATTCGGAATATTTGAATAACTACTTCATTTTCAGCCACCGAAAAAAGTAAGTAGTACATAAACTACATACGACCTTGTGTTAAACTCACCACAAGCTTAAATTTTAATATTAGAAACCATCTACTATTAGATATTAGAGATGTAGTGGCGGTAAAATCTGTTAACCGTCCAACAGTGCACAACCATCCTCACACTCCTCGCACAGTCCAACTACTCTAGGGTTGCTATATTTCAAGAGTGGAAATCCGGGACGCTACCAATTTACGAAATCTTTGGAACGTGCAAAATAAAAAAAATGGGAGGGGGTAACAATTTAATTACGAGTAACTTTCTCCCGTTGAAAACTACCTAAATTTTATGTCCAACACTGCAACTAACTAACCAAAGTGGTGGCTACTTGTGTAAAATTGCAAAATTATTCATTCCCTGGTCGAAGGAATAAAGAAAACACATGGCCATTCTTGCATAAAAGAAAGGAAAAATTAAAGAAATGTTAAATCAATCACACAAAAAATACATTTTTCCAGCGGAAAATTACTAAGAAATTCAGTCAGTAGTTCAAGTAACTCTCAAGCAGGAGGCAAATGGGAACAAAGAGTAATACCGACAACAATAACCATCGAGAAAAAAAAACGCTTCCTCGAGGCCCAATGAAACAGATGCTTCGTTTAATATAAACATAGTTGAATCGTGAGCTTCAATTAAATCCATTTTCTTCTATGTATTAAAGTCGTTTTTGTTTTAATTTATTTTGCGTTGCCGTACTCATCAACTAAAGAGAATATAATCGTGTAAATAGAAAGGAAACAATAATTTTTATTGCAGGTAGAAATAATAGGAGCCTTCGAAATGGAGAGCCCAAACTTAGATGGTGGAGAATGAAAGAAGAGAAACTAAGAAAATAGTTCAGTGAAGAGGTTATCGAAAGAATAAATCTGCAAGAAAAGGATGTGCAAAAATGGTGGGATGTGAACAGTATGATCATAACGGCCGCAGAGAAGACTGGGTAGAACTTCTGGGAAGAGTCCCCTTCAAGATAAAGAGACCTGGTGGTGGAATGAGAAAATGCAAGAAGCTATTAAAGCGAAGAAGAAAGCTAAAACAAGAAGAGATGCTTCAGGGACAGAAGAAGATAATGTAGCTTCAAAGCGGCTAATAAGGGAGAAAAGAGGGCAGTGACTAGAGCAAAAGCGCAAACCTGGGATGAACTGTATGACGAACTTGAAACACCAGGTCGAGTGAAAAAGCTATACAGGTTAGCAAAAACAAGAAACAAATCAACGAAGGATATTACCCATATTAGGCAAATTAAGAATGGCCTAGGATTAGTGCTTAGCGATGAAGACAGGATTAAAGAGAAAGAGAGATGGGCCGAATATTTCGACACGTTCCTATATGAAGAAAATCCTAGAAAAGTTCTTAACGACGCAACCCCAAATTCTAGACCAATGCCAAGAATAAGCCGAGAAGAAGCAGTAAAGCAAATGAAGACCGGAACAGCTACCGGTACTGATTGCATACCAGTAAAAGTGTGGAAGAGTTTGGGACCAGAATGTATACATATTGTATGGGATCTGATGCAAAAAAATCTATGAACAAGAAAAAATGCCCACTCAGTGGAGAAAGAGTGTTATTGTACCAATTTTTAAGGAGAAGGGAGATATCCAGGATTGTGGAAACTATAGAGGAATCAAGCTAATGTCACACACGGTGAACATTTGGGAGAAAATTATAGAAGGAAGATTACGAGAAGAAACACAAATAAGAGAAGAACAATTTGGATATATACCAGGAAAAAGTACAACGCATGCAACTTTCATATTAAGACAAACTATGGAAAAACATCAGGAAAAGCAAAAAGGATTGCATATGGTCTTTATTGATTTGGAGAAGGCCTATGACAGAGTACCACGTCACGAGGTATGGAGACGCTTGAGGGAGAAAAGAGTGCCAGAGAAATATGTAAGGATAATCCAAGATATGTATACCAGATGTATGCATACGTTTTGCCGGTTTTTGTGGTAAATAAAACACGTAATTTTCAAGGGAAATTAAGTTTGTTTTATTCAAAATATTGTCCATCGGCTTCTATACATTTCACCCATCTTTCAGGTAATTGATGCATACCATGCCAGAAAAACTGCTTGTCTTTTGCGGTAAACCATTCGTCGAGCCATTTTCAAACGTCTTCGAAATTGCTGAAGTGCTGCTCTGCGAGCGCGTGCCCCATTGATGCGAAGAGGTGATAGTCAGATGGCACCAGGTCTGGGGAGTATGGCGGGTGCGGAAGGATGTCCCATCCAAGCGATTTTAAGGTGTTTTTCACTGGTTTTGCTGTGTGAGACGGCGCATTGTCGTGTAACACAATCACTTTGCCATGTCTTCGGGCCCATTCCGGTCGTCTTTCGATCAATGCGTAATTTAAATTAATCATTTGTTGGCGATAGCGTTGTGCATTAACGGTTTCGTCGGGCTTCAAGAGTTCATAATACACAATACCGCTCTGGTCCCACCAGACACAGAGCATGGTCTTCTTGTCGAAGCGATTTGGCCTTGGTGTTGGACCGGCTTCGCCAGGTGAAAGTCACGATTTTTTCCGCTTCGGGTTTTCAAAATAAATCCATTTTTCGTCACCCGTCACAATTCGTTACAAAAAGGATTTTCTTTCGTGGCGCTGAAGCAGCATTTCACAAGTGACTGCGATTTTCCATTTGACGTTCGTTTAAATCATGTAGGACCCATTTACCCAGTTTATTGTTCTTCCCCATTGCTCGTAAACGTCTGCTGATTGTTTCTTGTGACACATTTAATGCTTTTGCCAAGTGCTGTTGAGTTTGAGTTGGGTCATCCTCCAATAACACCTGCAATTGCTCGTTTTCGCACTTTTGTGGTCTACCAGAGCACGCACTGTCTTTCACATTGAAATCACCACTTTAAAATTGTCGAAACCATGTCTCACATGTTCTAATCGATGGAGCGTGTTCACCATATGTTTCTACCAGCACACGATGACTTTCAACAGCCTTTTTCTTTTGATTAAATAAGAAAAGCAATGCGTGCCGCAAATGTTCTTTTTCAGGCACAAACTTCGACATGATCACTGAACGATAAAACAAAGACGCTAGTGTTTGGCGGACTCAACTTGTGTGTGTTTGTAGTTTAATGTCAGACGAACAAAATGAAGTATGTATCAAATGAATACGCTGCGTACTTTTCGCTGGCGCCATCTCTTAAGTAAACCGGAAACTACTTATGCATACACCTGGTGCAAGAGCTAGAACTCAGGTAAGAAGTAGTGTGGGATTGACACGCCAAATCCCTGTTATGGTTGGATTACACCACGGTTCATCCTTAAGCCCGTACCTCTTCAATATGTCATAGACGCTAGAACTCAGGATGTGAGAGATTGTTTGTCCTGGTGTATGATGTTTGCCGATTATATTGTACTATGAAATACTAATAGGGCAGAACTTGAAAGGAAAGCAGAGAGTTGGAGTAAGTCTCTGGAAGATAGAGTCCTAAAGATTAGTAGAAAGAAAACTGAGTATCTTGAGTTTAACGGAGAAGGGAATGGAGAAGTGATGTTCCAAGAAGAACTATTGAATAAAGTGAAAAGTTAAACATATATAGGCTCAACTGTTACTGGGAATGGCGATTTGGACTCGGAAATAACACACAGAATCCAAGAGGGATGGCGAAATTGGAAGAAAGTAAGTGGCGATCTCTGCGACCGCAGAATCACGGTGAAGAATAAAATGATGATTTACAAAACAGTGGTTAGACCACCAATAATGTACGGAGCAGAAACATGGCCAATAAAGAAAGCACAAGAAAATAGATTAGATGTTACCGAAATGAGAATGCTATGCTGGATGTGTGGGATAACAAGAAGAGACAGAGTGAGATATTTGAGAGTAACAGGTACAACCAAAGTTGTAGAGATATCCAAGAAGATACAAGAAAGAAGACTGCAGTGGTATGGACATGTACTGAGGAGAACAAATGACTATGTAGTCAGAGCAGTGATGGCAATGGAAGTGGAGGGCAAGAGGGGTAGAGGAAATGGATGGATAGGGTTAAGAAGGATCTCGGGGAGAAAGGTCTGGCCGAGGAAGAAGTTCAGGACAGGGCTTTGTGGAGACGACTCATCAGAAACGTCGACCCCACGTAGGTGGGAAAAGACGGAGAGAAAGAAGAAGAAGAAGCTGAAACCCGGGATATTTATAGGTCCTGAGAATTTTTTTCGGGACACGGTGACGTAGATCTCGATTCCGGTAGAGTTCCGGGACGAATAGCACACAAACGTGTTTTAACCGTTGATTTTTTGTTTAGTTCGTCCATTAAACGTTATGAGTTGAAAAAAAACCGTTTAATTTTAAATCATATTTGAACATAGACTCGATATTGTTGAAAAGATGTTAATTTAACGTGGAGCCAACTGTTATTTTCAACTATGGTATAAATTTCATTTCATGGGATTCTTTCTAATTTAATGGAATAAAATTCGTAATTAAAAGCTAATTGAAGGACATGAACTATTATTTTGTGTCCTCTTTTGCATGTTGAAAACACGCTGAATTCCAACCTATATTCCAACGAAAATTTGATTTCGTTGATAGGACATTAATATGACTTGTTTTTAACTATTATATTGAACTGTACCCTGGATTATCTTTCCAAATTAATTGTATAAAAATTGTTCTTAAAAGTGAATAGAATAAAATTAATTACGTCTCACATGTTCATTTCTATGTTGAAAACAGATTGAATTTTAAACTATATTTCAACCAACATTTAATTTCCTACATAGAGTGATAATGTAAAGAGTTTTCAACTATGACATAGATTTCGCTTTATATGCGTATTTCTAAGGCGACATATTACACTTATTGAGAAATACAAATTACAAATTTAATAAATCGAAGATGCATAAACAACGTAAGTCCACAAAAGTAGATTTTACAGGAGAAGGAAAAAACTGTTTATTATCAATGTAAGAAATGATAGTAAGACTTTACTTAATTCTATGTACAGCTCCCATTGTGGCAGATAATCGACACAAAACTCATGGTGATATCACTTGCACAGTGCGCTGCAGCGCCCTCTTTGAAGTCGTGGATTTACGTTCTTATTGCAAGATGGGGACAGTGATGTAATTTGATACTACAGGCTGTACTATTTTACAAGAAAAACGAGGCAATCGTGTTTGGTACATTAGAAATACCTTGATAATTGTATGATATTCCTTTTTTGTGTAAAATTAAACATAAAATTTTACCAATGGGATGAAATAAGAAGCTACAGACAAATTGAACACAACAATACTGTATTATTTTGGCACATCACGACACAACAATCATGTGTTTGGAGAGGTTTCACAAAACAGTTTTCAATAATGTATCCTGCATTACTCGCTGGTGATTACATCAGTAGAAGACCAATGAACCAGTTCCTCGTAGAAATCCTTATGTTGATCTGAAATGTATTGCATAAGTTTCCCAATATCTCTAAATTTCAGAAAATTGATTGGTAACTTCATATTGTTGTAAGCTTTTTCTGTAGAAAATCGCATATAAACGCGTTGACTTTCGTAGTGAAAAAAGGCATTTCACAAGGCCATCAATCAGTTCAGCACATTCAGCCTTCCACGGAAAGTTACTACTGTGGTGGATGCTCTTATATTGTGGCTCAGAGAAAGTTACTTTCCTGTTTTTCCCGTCAGATGTTTGCACTCTGTCATCGGACAGGCGCGTTTGTTGAGTTTGGGCCACCAATTCCTAAAGTCCAGAATGTCTTCTCTTTTAACAAGTTGTACCTGAAAGCTTTGTTTGTTCGACGATGAAAACATAAGTGCTACCTAGTCATGTAATGAATATATTTTGTCTTTCTTATTAACTGTTACACAGTACGGTCACACGGTTGAAATGAATGACCGCGCACTCGGCAGTATTGGTAAACATCTTTGAACCTTTCTATTGTTCCAAGGCACTTCGGCGACCTCACAATTGTGTTGTTCTTGCTTTGTGCAGGACATCCACACGAAAAGAAATGCAGTCCTGTAACTAATGCAGGCACTTCTGTTTAGATGTAATGGAGCAAAAAGGAACAAACCTCGTTTGTTCCTTTGGTGGCAGTTTCTTCATGATAAACATAAAGCATCGATTTATTATTGGACAGGTTAGTGATACAAAATGCATTAATTGTGAGTTGCCGCAAACAAATCGCTTCTTGAACAGGCATCTTTGACAGTTGGAGATTTTGCATATAACCGAAGCACAAACCTAACACACGTCCATTTTCTGTACACATCTTTTTCATACTTTCCATTTTTGGGTAAAACTTTTTACTTCTCCTTTTCTTCACCACAAGTTCAGCAACAGGTGAACGATTTGCAGTATTGTTCAACGACGGATTTTAATTTTTGCACTGGGATCTCTTCGTAGTAATACATTTCTTTCACGTTGATGTTCACATCACATACAAATTTCTCCATCTAAACAAATAAACATTGAATTCGTGTGAGTGGCAGCTTCACGAGCATTGGCAGACGGCTGCTGCTGCCACATGCCCTCAGATGTATAAACCACATGAGTCCATGAACTGATGTTGTTTATGCAGTGAACGGGGAAAGTGGGATCCTAATACATCCGCAAATTGTGGTATGGGGCTCATGTTTTTTCTGTCTCTGGACATGTGTCTATGTCGTCATAATCACTCCCTGCATGTAACTCGTTTTTCGGGGGGGGGGGGGGGATGGACTCATGTTGTTTATGCATCTATCGATTCAATAGTACAACGGTGGTTAAAGTGTTAAAGAAGGAAAAATGAACATAACAAAGAAAGCAGGAAAGTATTCTTATTCTTACATGATAGGGAAATGACACATCTGGATTTGTGCCCACTGCGTTCTAGGCTGCCTATGACTACAAATATCGTAACAGAGTAGTGATTTTCGAAGTGGATCTGTGGATGAGGGGTCAACGTGTCGAGCTACGAACGACGAGTGCAGAACGTACCTGGTTCGGACCTCACAACAGCGGTTGGGTAATTTACTGTTAGAAAATTAAGACCATATATCATGATGAAGGCAACGGCTAAAATAAAACTAAATGTTAATAGACAGCAACCATGCTCTGTTTTGGCCAATTGAACCGTTTCTTAACCATTATTCAACGTCGAATAAAACGTTGAACAGGTGAACATTTCGGTACATTTACAACGTTTACGTAACATTTCGGCACTAAAGTTTAATCCACGTATTTTCAATGTATGTGTGCCACTAGGGCTAACTACTGTCAAACATTTTCCTGAGCCACAGTTCTCGTGGAACCATATCTTGCATTCCATACATTGACTCCAGAGTGTATTTGTCTTTTTGTTGCCAATTAAACTCCACAATCACCACAAAATTCTCTTTCTGATGACACACCTTCTTCGTATTTCTTTATTCATACACTCCTTAAGCTGAGAATCATTTCTCTCGAGTTATCTGGCTGATCCAGTATCTACGTTATAGGCGTTGAATCTCCTTTTTTTCTTTGAAGTTCGTGTTTTCTCCTCAGAAGATTCTTGAAATTTTACCAGGCCACAAAATTTTAGCTATACTCTTTGAGGGTATGTTACTCTCGGGAGTTTGTAATTATCTCTAACGCTATGTACCGAGCCGCCGTAACTCAGTGGTAGAGCGTTACCGTAGGATTCGGGAGGCCGTGAGTTCGATCCCAGGGGGCGACCATCCTGACCTATTTTTTTTTAAGTTTTTTTCCCTCAGTCCAACCTTCAACATAGGCCCTGGCCGACATCTTCCCGAATCCTTTCCTCTATCCTATCCCGGCCTGAGCCTTAGATGATTAAAGGCCATAACTAAAATTCAAATTTCTAATGCTATGTTGTCACGGGGGTAGTTTACAAGCCCGGCAACAGAAGTTAACCAATAGCAACGGTCGTACTATCTACTTACTGATGGCACGACTGTTGCTATTGGCTACTTCTGTTACCGGACTTGTAAACAATCCTCATGACAACTTATCATTACATTCCTTATGATGTGTAGGAAATTTAACTGGGATCCATCTCTACGTTTGTAGTTCTCTGAAGTGGAATCTGTAAGTTCATCATCGAGAGGTTTCTGGACAGCCTGCGGTCTCCAGCATAATCATAATACATTATGATCTCGTAATCTTGTAATTAACATGAATGCAGTTGTCAGCAATACCATTTATCTGTTGACAATCATCAGTCATGAAGTACTATTCATGTTAGTGGTAATGTTTTTGTTTTTTTAACATTTCTGAATCCATGTGAGCAGAAATATAAAATGCTTCTACGAGGGTTGATCCAGAAATAAGGTTCCCATCAATTTTACAAACAGACAACATTGTTTATTCTCATAGCAATGTACATCGTTGGAAAGAAGACACTTTGCTCTATGTTTCGACATAATCGCCATCTTTTTCTACGCATTTTTGTAGACGGTGCTCCAATTTCTGTATCCCAATGTCGTAGCACTCCGCCGCCAACCCGTTGAGGAAGTGTTTCACCTCGTCTTTGACTTCATCGCCTCCGGAAGCGTTGGCCACTCAAGTGTTCCTTCAACTTCGGGAACAAGTTATAATCGCTAGGCGCGAGGTCCGGACTGTACGGTGGGTGGGGCATGACAGTCCATTGTTTGGACTTTTGTTTCGTTTCGAGAGTGAAATGAAACACCCACGTTTCGTCTCCCGTAACAATGGAGTCCAACAATCCTTCCTTATCTTCTTGACACTTTCGAAGAAACTGGCGAGCACAGGCAAGGCGTTTCTCCTTGTGTTCTGCTGTCAACATACGCGGTACCCATCGAGCACAACACTTGTGATACCCCAATTTTTCAGTCAAAGCTCTGTCCACTGTACCCTAAGAACTCCCAGGAATCCGAGCAACAAGTTCACGGACGGTGATCCTCCTGTTTTGAAGCACTTCGCGTTGGACCATCTCGACAATCGCCTCCGAAACTGACGGTCTTCCACTCCGTTCTTCATCGTGGACGTCCTTCCGACCGGCACTAAACTCCCTGCACCACTTTCGGACGTGTTGAACGGACATACACTTGTCGCCATACACCTCTGTCAGCTGACGATGAATATCCACGGGTGGAGTCCCTTTGGCGTGCAAAAAGCGAATTACGAAACGAATCTCGCACTTGGCGGGAGCAACAATGGGCACCACCATCTCGGACGGCTACTGAACCAAGACTGAACGGCGCAGCGAAGCGCGGCCGGGTGGAATCGAGAGTGGGGGAACAGCCGCGCACAGCGGTGTTGCCGGATTTCGCCTCGCACCTTCCCGTGCGTCTGGAGCTCTTTGGGAACCTTATTTCTGGATCAACCCTCGTATATAAGCATTTAATTATTTTCTATGAACTAGCTGTGCCCCATTCTGTTCAACTGTATTCAGAAATGTAAACTGCTAAAAACAAATTCTTAATGTAACTTGCAAAGAAGTTGGTATCTCCATCTGGTGATATTAATAACAAGCATCAATAGTGGTTCTGCTAAAGTGCACAATTTTTGTTGATCATTCCTGTACTCCGTATTATTGACAGGAAACAATTTCTTTATCACTTGCAATGAGCCAAGGTCCTATGTGAGAACAACATATATTGGACTTTTATGTATAAGAAGCAAAGAGAATGGGGGAGTGCATATCAAAAAACTTCTATAAATATTTGTGACGTTTTCGTCGCTTCAATCACTCAGAATCACAGAATGAGATGTGTGATCTGATGTCTCTTAGATGGTAACCTTGCGTGGCACTTGGTTCGATGTTACGATACTTGGCTAAGACAAGAGCTGAGGCTGGTCACTCTCAAACGATGTTACTGCTTGGCACTGGATAGACGGTAGAACGATGGATACCAAGATTCAAGTTCAGATGGACGACAACGACACACCACAACACACAACGCACTACCTAAGCGGTATCATATGTCACAGATTACCTTCACCTTATGTCTTATGGACGTATAGCACTATCCAATTAGGAAAAACAATGCAACGACGAATCAGAGCTGAGTGTCCCTACTCACTGACCTACCAGGATCAAGGTGGGTGTAACGTGGACTTTGGTTTTGCTTGGTTTGCGTGATCTCTGTACCTGCTGAGAAAGCTGACCTTTGATCGTCCATAGTTCAAGAATTTACTGATGTTGATGTAATATGATACTTTGCTACACAATCTTACTTCAGACATTAAAATATGCACTACGTCACAACTCAAGTATCTGATTGCCATTAAGATTCAGTAAAGCCAAAATTAAGAATATTTTACATAAGAATAATTTTGCCTGTTTTCTTACTTCGTGCTCTGTCACTTAAAACTAGAAATCACATAACCCTACAATAAAGCACGACACATACCATGACATTACCAACGCTACTGCCCCAACTTTTGCATATAAGTGAGTATTCAATTTCAATAATTCCCCATAACTGAAAAGTTGCAGCAGTTTCCCCAACACTTAAAAATGATGGAGGAAACATATTTATTACCCTGTTAGCAGTGATCGATTTGCGCAATTTACAGAGAGGGAAAAGAATTTCTCAAACACGTAGTATATCCCAAGCTGGGGGCACATTTCGGAACACATTAGGGATGATTTTCCAGAGAGGGATAAAACACAACCATCGCCCCTACAAATCGAACACTGGCCGTTACGCACCTGACTTTTTTGAATCAACAGTCTTATGCAAGAAATATTAACCACAATCAATTTGATTAAATTATTATTATGTGACATTGTCGAGAAAAAAGGTAGATCTTATTTACTTCGATTTTAAAAAAGCGTGTGATAAATTAACATATTATATTCTCCTGGATTCGTCAACTGGATAAGCCCTTAACTGAAAGCTGAAAAGTTTAAAGTAAGGACCAAAGGGCAGCTTCCTATTATATGTAATGCAACTTCCGGAGTTCCCCAATACTCGCATCTTGGACCTTTATTGATTGTCATTTTCATATATAATCTCCTTTTGCATCTGGGTTGTGATGCGTTTTTGTATTCTGGTGATGTTGAAATATTCAAGTCGTTAATAATGCACATTTGAATATAGCAGCAGCTTGATCCCTGAATAAGCCACTCAAAGTAATAGTGGACACCCATTCAAAATGAAGCCATATTATTCCTATTTTCCTTGTAACATTAATCATTATTTAATCGAAATGAAGAAAAATGTCAAAGACCTAGGAATATATTTATTTATATTATATAATTATATATTCTATTACATTATTATATATTGATAATAAACCAAACTTAGTGAAACAGTTGAAACTGTTCAATCGAAAGCGCACACAAATCTTGGAATGATACAATTGATTTAGCGCAATGTTACCAACATTCAAATTTGTATTATTGCGCGCCTATCGGGTAGTCGTGCGGTCTACGGCGGTAGGCCAAGGATTCGAAGGTCCCGGGTTCGAGTCCCGGCAAGGGCATGGGTGTGAATTTTCATGGCTAAAGGGAGAATCGTGACGATCCGAAGTCCAAAGTTACTATACTGGCCCAAATAAAAATAAAGTTTCCTAAAAGTACGCTAGTGTCATACAGCACATGGAGAGCGAATATGCAACCGATGCTAATTGAAACTGTTAGAAGACTAGAAATTCAGATCATTCTTCATAAAGAAGACATCAGAAGAGATAGGAAATTATATGAAACCTTTTCAAGTTGGAAGATCGTCAGATTATATCCGGCATTAAGCTATTATATTTAATTCTACATGTGCATTTGCACTTT
>JAGDQP010033409.1:0-20684 GCA_022664845.1 Lepisma saccharinum | reverse complement strand
GGAGTCTGCGTCCCTGAGAAGATCTACTTAACGTATGTGAAGATTTTAACATCATCTTGAGCGTCATATCCGGTTCTTTATCGAGTGTTCGACACGCCTCGACAACTCTCCACGTGGTGGTTGTTATATAAGGTTAAATTTAATGACACTCTGACAATGTCGTTTTTACTCAAAATGCATTACGTCAGACTACTATAACAATATGCCTTTCCCCCCCCCCACCACCACTTTTTCTTTCAAGCTCCGTGATCTGTGTCATTTTTGAAAACTCTTCGTGCGTCTTTCATCGCCTGCAATTTCATTCTGTTTTTAAGGGACTTCACCGGAGACAAATTGTTTTTTACATACATTAAAAGAAACCTTGCTATATCACTTCCACGTGCATCGTATCAGAGTTGCCATATTCGGATAGATTTATATTCGGCTCTGTTATTTACATTATTTGAGCGACTCCACTTCACAGATAACTGAAAAGGAATAACCGATTTTCGAAAGCCAAGACATTTGATTCACTGAGCACAGTTTACACATTTACAATTTTCTGCAGACACTTTCATGAGTGAAAGCCAGCGCCTTTGATTTCCAGTAGGAATATGGTAAACAGCCTTTGCAGCACGCTACGAAAATTGGACTCTGTTCAACTTTTCCGAGCTTGCTGTACGAACTACCTGCATCGAAGTATACTTGCGTTTCAACGTAATCTGGGAAAAAGGTGGCGAAAGCTTTTAAAACTCAAGATAACATAACTTTTAAATTTATACGTCTTATAAAGAAATTGTTTGTCTTATTATAAAATATGTGTGTGCTGTTTTTCTTTACATTTAGGGTAAGTTACCAGTCTGTTGAATCAAATTCATAGTGACTTGCGAAAAATAATTGTTAGAAGTAGTTTTTAAAATATGTGGAAAACGCAACATGGAAATTGTATTTTTGGAACACCATACTCTGCAGTGCGAAAAGTAGAATAAATAATGAATATAGGAAGTAATTTCTTTCGCAGACAGATACTCCAATTTATTGTCTGAAGATACAGAAATTCTGGTATTCTGGATCAATGATGGACAGAAATAAAAATTTGCATGAACTGAAGAGTTTTGATGCCAGTTACAGTTATCATAACGTACAAACAATTTTCAAGCTGTTCATTTTCCCGATAAATATTACTATAATTGAAGTAAGCTACAACAAAGATGAAGTATATTTATAGATATTCAAGTGCAAACTTGCGTCACATTGTCGCTTTGCATTAGCGGCCAAGCATGGAAAAGCTGCATCTTGAAGTCATATCTGAGAAATTCACGATTTAAAATAATAATAATAAAAAAAAATATTGAAGTGAATTTTGAACATCTCATGAAATAATACACAGAAGCTTCCTCTACGGGTAGACGCCCGAAAAAAGCAAGTTGGACCGGGGAAGATATTATTGTCTATAAACCGTGCTAATTTATACATTTAAATGGTTGCGTGTCCACCGACTGAGCAGAGTGAAGCGAAGCATACACGACTTTAGATACGTTCTGAAATAATGCCCCAAACTTCGGGAGATTTAAGAAACCTTCTATCCCATCGTATTCTGAAGTTCTGTCTTTCTTCCTTCTTTTTTTTTCATTTTAGTAGCTCAAAGTTTATAGCCTACTAGCGATTAATACTTATTATGCTGAAAAATAGACAGTTTACGTTATACTTGCATAAGTGTTCGCAAGTGCTTGCATAACTCAGAAGTTGTACACAATACGCTTATTTAAGCTATGTTTATGATTGGCGAATGTAGCTTAGATGTGATTCCTATGCATGTCCGATAAAACCATTAAGGGTCAAGTCTACAATCGACCGCTGAACTTCTAGTCAGCGCTACGTTGAGGCGAAGTCTGATTTTGGCCAATGAGAGTAATCAAAATGAGAGTTTGCCTCAGCTTAGCGCTGACTAGAAGTTCAGCGGTCGATTGTAGAACTGACCCTTAGCCTAATTCCTTAACAACCAAATTCTTGCATTGTGATACCTGTCTACTTCCTCAATCAATGGATGTATTGGGTGACACCACCGCTTACGTCATTAGTGACTATGCCGCCTAACTTCAAGTGCCTGTAGCTCAAACTACGCATAATTTTGAATTTCTGCAAATGATCTTTTTTTACGGCATCGATCTGCTCCGCTCTAACATGTTTCTATGTGCTGCTACCCTAAGTTATGACTGTACGAGTTACCTCTGCCTCCCATGTGAAAATTGTTACAGATAATGAAGGTACATTTATTCACATCTTAAACCAAAATCCTACGAATTCAATTATATGGCCTTTAGTCATTTATTGCTCAGGTTACGAAAAGGTAATGGAAAATATACAGGAAAGAGTCGATCAGGGTCTAAGTTGAAGATATCACGTTTTGGTATGTCTGAAAAACTTTTAAAACCCTCAGTCAAGATAGTCCGCTACTGAGATCGAACCTAGCTACGGTACTCGGTTTACATCCTACGAGATACACAATTTTCTATAAGAATGATTATTTTGATTTTATTCGCTCTTTCCATTTCAGTGGACACGGTCAAATTTGTAAAACTACTCAATAGTTCGAATACTGCTAGTCAAAAGTTTCCAGAGCAGGTAACCATGAAGTCAATCTATTCGTCAGTTGCTCAGTGTAGCTACGTTAATGATTTCCACTTTCTTCTGTCAAAGCCCATACAGAAATTGTAGGAAGAGAGCTCTGGTTCCTCAGGAGATGGTTGCCCTGTGTTTCTTCCGCGCGTGCCCAGAGTACAGCAGAGCAAGTTTTATGGTGATTCTACGTATTCGGAGGAGACAGTTCCTCAGATTTCAGGGACTCTTGTTACTCGCATATTTAACAAAACTGCCTGGAAGTACACAATCTTCACATTCTATTTGATGATCATGATTCATGAGAATCAATTTGATTGTAAGATTTCTCAGATCTACATGGATCAAGTGTGTCTGAAATTGTGCTGACCATGTGACATTGTTTAAACGAAAGCCATGTAGCACACCACGTCCTCAGATGGACTGTCGCGGCATACCAGAAGCCTTAGGGGAGTGACGTAATTGGGCGAGCACATCCTCCTAAGATAGAGATAAGAAGTTAGCGTGTGCAAAGTCTCTATTGTTGGTACTATTCCGCTATTTGGCTAGTGGGAATAAGAGAATTGCCATCAGGATGACCAACCCAAACCTGCGCAGACTCCCGATTGTCAGCCCGACAAATCCGACCATTAGTAACTTTTGCGCCACAGAACACGGAGACTGGTTAATTAATGACACGGAGATGACAGGTAAATTTGCCAGAAGCGCGCAAGGAAACAGAAATATTACAGCAGAACTATACGGGGTGAGAACTACAAAGAAGTGGTTTCATAATATGCAACTCATCTAGCTTTCTCGTGGATTCATTTGTGTACTTGCATGACCATATCCGATTCCAATGTTTTCAGTTCAATACAAGTATGAAACTCAAGTGATTTGAAGAATGTTTATTTTGTGATGCATCTTTTACATCATACTGATGAAAGGAGTTTGAAAACTTTGATCAAGCAGCATGAGTTAATGAAATCTGCATCCGAAGTATGACTTCGTATCAATAACACAATGATGTATGAACTGTTTCCAAATAATGCAGACTACGTGGAACTTAACTAATACTATCACCAAACATAATAAATAGACCAGCACGAATACAACAGTTAACACAGGCAAGGTTCTGCTTGATTCTGGAACAAACAAACAGACAAAAGCAGACATCAGGTTGTTACATACATTTCTTGTCGCTCTAATACAAGGTGATCCTATAAAACCATAACAGGGTCGTAACTCGGCTAATACTGCTCAGAAATCTATGAAACAAAAACTGAACATACCAAAGTGCATATGCGCTATCACATGGTGATATTTCTGAAATCAGTGGCGTCCCGGGAATACCCGTACGGGGGTCAACTTCAAAATTATAAATGGAAACGCGTTGATTCTGCCTCCATTGAAACAATCGCTTAATTTTGAGCAACTTTTAGAGGAAACACGTGTCGATAGCTCATAGTTTGGCAGTGAGGTTGAATTTATGAGAGCAAAATCACAATGGTGAGATGGCTTGTCGAATGCTGTAACCAAAATGGAACAGAAAACAAGGGATTAAAACGAAGAGAAATAAATGTACTAAACTGCATGGAGCAGACTAGGACCAAGGAACAGCGAGTGATAGCATCAAATTAATACTGTGCAATAACAACAATGTGACAAGTAAACAATAAGACAAACCTGTTCTTACCTTAATCGAGGTGGCTTGACGTATTAAAAGGTGTCAATGCCATGCATGATCTGCTACACAGATGCTCAAACTGGTGGCAAATAAAGCGATTAATTCGAGGCAGAAAATTGTATTCAACCGTCTCAAGTTCGGCAGTTCCTATGCTCCTGAATGCTGTTGTAATTCGTGCTTTCATGTCTTCAATAGTAGTTGGTCGATTTACGTACACGAGGTCCTTAATTCTGCCCGAGAAATACTAATCCATACACGTTAGGTCTGGAGACCGTGGCGGAAATGGCGGATGGGAACCTCTTCCTATCCAGCGTTGCGGAAAAAGATCATTTAACGTGTCCCTACATATTGCAGCATGATGAGCTGAGCAGCCATCTAACTGCAACCACATATTTTGACGCACAGAAAGGGGAACATTTTCCGAAAGTGGTGGGAGATGGTGTCGTGCCTGGCGCATGTTCGTACTGAACGACGGTCAATTAGCGCATTATCTACATAAGGGGAGTCAAATGATAAAAATTGTAGTTAGTGGCGTCCCGGATATACTGCTGGGAATAACTGTAAGAGGAAACGATTTTCGATATCGCGTAATTTGACAGAAGAGTTAATTAGTAGGTGAAAATTACTCTGGTCAACATGTTTTTCAGCTGTACAGAAGAGGAAACATACGTTCTAAACCAAAGTGAGTTACAAAATTGCATGTAACCCGTATGAAACTGTGCAAGCTTTGGCAATAATAGCGTACAGGGAATACGTATACCAAATGTAAACCGCAAAATTCTCAATAAAAACCGGCGTTGCATTAGTGTTCCTGTAACAGAATCATGTAAATTGCGGGAAACGTTGCCACGGGCACAGTTTGTACTGTTAGTGTCGAAGCCACACTTGTTCGCAACCCAGCAACTTGTCAGCCAGTTTTCTGTTTCCGCAAAGCGTTTGCGTGGTCTAGGCGGTAGCGTCGTGGACGTTGGAGCGGCACTGGGGCGGTACGTGGGTTCGAATCCTGCGGCCAGGCATCCTGAAAGGTTTAACCAGGCTTATCCTGAATCACACGAGGCACATGTCGGTATAGTACCTTCGTCGTGGGCCATCGCCGATTACCTGTTCTCGTCCTTTCCTTTCCCCGATCTTGCTCTTTGCTATACATGCTTCACGGCCAGAAATAAAGTAAAATAGATCGTAGGACTACGTACGTATCTCCAAATTTGCTATGCAACAAGAGAAAGCCAGCGTAGAACAGGCACGAATGTGCTGTTGTGAAAACATTCAGTTCCACTTTCGCCTGTAAAAGTGAATTTTCTTCTGATAAAAAGGGTAGATAGAGGGCGTGTGGGGTGCTCGAATCTAGGAACAACAGTAGACGAACGATAGATGCGCTGAAGCGTGCATTTATCAAAGGGATTCGCAGAATGAAAGCTTGGCAGCAAGTTTCCTTTAGGTACGAGACGTTCTTGGAGCAGTTAACGTGTTCTAGCGTATGTGAGCCTCTTTCTGTAAAGTTGAATTCAGTGCTAATTATCCATTCATATTAGGAATATTGCATTATTGTTTTTACGTGTATGGTATTCAAGAGTGGGTAGAGTGTCATAAGAGTCATGCCGTATACAAATGAGGCGACATTTCAAATGCTAATGATTTTAGGCAGTGTTCGATTTGCCACGGGGAATGCCGGGGATTTTCCCTGGCGCGTGAGGATTTAATCTCCGGTTGTTGATTCTGAATATCATGCCAACCAGGGATACCCAAACAGGTAGTAGGTTGAAACTTACCAGCAACCACTAGTTTTAGGATCCCCCCTTCGTAAATTATAACAAATCGAACACTGATCTTAGGGGAATGTAGGCAAAATTATAGGGCTGCAGCTAGACTACGCTGTACGCTATCCACAGCGACAACCAATTTCATACAACGTGTTGTGACGACTCGCAGTACGACATGAAGCTGCTGTTATTGATGGACTTGCAGCTGTTTTAGTGAATCCACGTTTCCTCCAAGCAAGCCGCACGAGACCGCGACGTCAGCCCACAAAGTCTCCTGCGTATGGAAACATAAATTTCATCCGTACCATCTCTGTGCATCAGGAACTATTTGACACAGACTGCAATTTACGACTGCAGTTCTGCAACTGACTAAGTTACTCAATTGCGACAACATCCACATTTTTTTTCTGTTTTTGTCTTGTGGACAGATGAAGCCACATTCACAAATTGTGGCACTCTGAATCTCCATAATGCACACTATTGGTCTGTGGAAAAACCTCATTGTCACTGGTTGCGCGAAGTCAATCCGCAACGTCGATGGAGTAGGTGTGTGGGAAGGCATTATTGGAACTCACGTAATTGGTCCATGGTTCTTTGATGGTAATTTGACAGCTGTGGTTTTTCGCGATTTCTTGCGACACAATCTCCCACCAATTTTGGAAAATGCTCCCCTTTCTGTGCGTCAAAATATGTGGTTGCAATTAGATGGCTGTTCAGCTTATCATGCTGCAATATGTAGGGACACGTTAAATGATCTTTTTCCGGAAGGGTAGGAAGAGGTTCCCATCCGCCATTTCCGCCACGGTCCCCCGACCTAACGTGTATGGATTAGTATTTCTGGGGCACAATTAAGAACATTGTGTATGTAAATCGAACAACTACTATTGCAGACATGAAAGCACGTATTACAATAGCATTCAGGAGCATAGGAACTGCCGAACTTGAGACTGTTGAATACATTTTTGTGCCTTGAATTAATCGCTGTACTGCGGTCGACGGACACCAGTTTGAGCATCTGTGAAGCAGATCATGCATGGCATGGACACCTGCCTTTTAATAAGTCATGCCACCTCGATTAAGGTAAGAACAGGTTTGTCTTATTGATTACTTGCCACATTGTTGTTATTGCACAGTATTAATTTGACTCTATCACTCGGTGTTCCTTGGCCCCAGTCTGCTCCACGCAGTTTAGTACATTTATTTCTCCCGTCTTAATCCCTTGTTTTCTGTTCCATTTTGGTTACAGCATTCGACAAGCCATCTCATCATTGTGATTTGGGTCTCATAAATTCAACCTCACTGCTAAACCGTATGAGCTATTGATACGTGTTTCCTCTAAAAGTTGCTCAAAATTAAGCGATTGTTTCAATGGGGGCAGAATCAACCCCTGTTTCCATTTATAATTTTGAAGTTGACCCCCTGTACGTGTATTCCCGGGACGCCACTGATTTAAGAAATATCACCAGGTAATTGCGCATATGCACTTTGGAATGTTCAGTATTTGTTACATAGATTTCTAAACAATATTAGCCGAGTTATGGCCCTGTTACGGTTTTATAGGATCACCCCGTGTATACAAAACAATAATGTATAGATAAATGATTCTCATGCTTAAGATGCGAAAGCATGTTCCATTACGGGAGGCACCATATGGAGTAAAGATAATATTAAAAATTAACTGTCTATGACGATGTCACTACTTTCTCTATTTTTTTCAATAATGTTCTCAATTTCTCCCTGAAATATTGTACTAATGTATTACTTGAGGAATTAATTGAAAGCGAACTAATTCAATTTATAGCATCCGTACACAAAATATTATATCGTAGATAGGGGATAATTCAGTCGAAATTTCAACATCTTATTTACATGTAGGACACGGTATACTTAAAATATCCTCTATTTTACTAACGACTCGAATAATTCAAACTAAGCAAGATAGAAGAGCTAAATTATTACGTATAAAGCAATTCATACAAAATTCTCAATTTCGAACTCATATTCTCTCTCTGGCTTACGGAACTCGCAAGTTCATCGCCGCAGTAACAAACGTTCGTCATAGCTGATTCTACCTTGAACATCATCAAGCCACTTTGCATCACGAACGCCTACTTCTCAAATATCCTTTCTAATAATGTCCTCCGTATGACGTCTCAGACTTCCTAATGGTTCGAGTTCATATTAGTATCAAATAATTTGTTATATACAGGGTGACTGATTAATGCATGCAAACCATCTGAGAGTGAACAAGTAATAGCGTAAGCGATGTTGGAAATCACAATAGTCGTTTATGATTGGCGAATGCAGCTTAGAGATTTCATTGCTTGCCCTTAATTCCTTGACAATAAAATTCTTAGGATGCGAAACCCGCCTATGTGGCACTCCCTCACTCATAAACATCGCTTATATGGATGTATCGGGTTAAGCTTCGATTGTGATTTGTTAAGCTGACACCACTTCGAGATATCACGTCATCTGTGACGATTCCTCCGCCACTTTGAGCTCCTGTAGCTCCGAAACTACGCAAATTTTGAATTTCTTCAAATGAACGTTTGTTATGGTGTCACCCTATTTTTTTCACATGCATTAATCTCTCACCCTGTATCCCTGTAAAATCATCCAATTTTAACTAGCCTTATTCAGTTTTGTATACCTTATTTACATTTGTCAGTGCATGAACAAGTATTATAAGAAGATAAAATGTTCGAATGTAATTTTTGCAAAGATCGCAATATCAATGGGAAGGCAGCATTAGAAGATAAAGAATATAGCGGATTATGACAATGATTCTACATTGGTTAAAACAATATAGGGGAGCAAGGCAGAACCAGGAAAAAGTAAACTGAAAACTAGCGAAACAGTGCTGCAAATGGAAACTAGTAACTCTTCCGTAACAGACACAGCAGATCCAAGCTGTACAGTAGAGCCAAAGACGACGTAAGGGAACTTACTTCACAGAACGTAAACACAACAACGACTAAGATGCCCAGTAGTGAACCCGCAATACACAGAGTGCTTGTGTGTCAGTGTAGGGAAGTGCTGAATAGGAAGAATGCCACAACAGCAAGATTTACCGGATTGTATGGCCTGGATAACTATAGCCAGGCTGGAAACTGGGCAACCTCAGTGAATCATTGCAGAAGCGGTTGGATGTCGCAGGGAACGTCGCCCAGTGTCATTTCTCGCCTGAGGATATGGTTTCAACAAACTGGGAATGTTCTGTGACGGCTAGGACAGGCCGTCCACAAGCCACGACGACACGCGATGAACTGTACTTAGTACTACCAGTACGTTTGGTACATGCGTTGAATATGCTCCAAACGGAGACAGACTCCCAATGTGCACTGCTCACAGCAACTGGACGGAGGGTGTCCACCGAAACTATCGGTAATCGACCACATGAAGGTGGTCTCTATGCACAAAGACTGTTAGGGTGTGTCCCATTGAGGACACATCATCTTAGAGCCCGTATAAACTGTGGGGAAGCACATCGCGAGTGGCGGGCCTGACGAGTGGAGTTCGGTCGGGTTCTATGATGAGCCGCGCTTTAGTTTAGAGGCAGAAAATGGATGAGCATTGATCGGTCGGGAACGTGAAACCAGTACGGTAATTAACCTACTCTTGTGGGTGAACAATTCCAATGTGGTGGCGGTGGATGGTATGCGTTTGCATTGCCAGTGGCGATGTACCGACGTACAAGTCATTAGGCATGGTAACCTGCGGTATAGAGATGAGATCCTAAGGCCTTATGTTGTCCCTACCACAGCAGCAATGGGCCATTCTTTCATTTTCATGGAAGATAATGCCCGTCTTCACCGAGCTCAGCCGGTGGATGCCATGCTTTAGGAGACAGGTATCGTGTGCATGGTGTGACCTACGTGCTCGCCGGACCTCAATTGTGAAGAACACGTCTGAGATGCAATGGTGAGAGAGGTATTGCAGTTACACCAGCACATCCAACAACTTACCTTTCTGGAGGAGTGTCCCAGGATACCTCAAACTTGGATCGACAACCATATCAAATCCATGTCCAACAGGTGTGCAGCGGTGTTAGTGGTTCACGGAGACCACACACCTTACTAGCGATAAGTCGCTATTGTGTACATATCCGTTTGTATGGTCTTGGACGATCTTGTACCGTTACCCTGTCGTGTGCTCTATCCTGCCCCACGTGTATCAACATCCTCTGGGTCTCTGTTACACATTTTACTGCGTGGGTTTAATGTGTCTTGCTGTGTAAGAGCGACTAACCTCCAACTTCAACACTGTTCCATTTTTCGCTGTACTTTTCTCTGTTTCTGCCATGTTCCCCTAATTTTTGTGACCATTGCAATTACTATAGGAAAATAGTGACGAATTCCGAAGGAAAGGGATTCAGATCCCCTACCCAGAAAAGTGTCTGCGTACCTGATATCGAACAAAGCAATATAATAATAATAATGGTTTGTTTCCAGAACTACAAATATCCGACTTCTACTGAACAAACATAGCTTTATCCGGACACTGAGCTTAAGTCATGAGGGTAGCTCTCACAGAAAAGGTTGTGTGGGTTCAAAAGTCATATCACGCGAATGCCGAGATGGAAACTTCGTATTAAGACCATACTGCTATCTTTATTATCGACAAAACGAGTTGTAACGAAACACTTTGTATAGTCTCAAAATATAGTTCCATTCAATTTTAACACGTAATTAGTTTAAAATGCATATTAAAACAGTCAATGAAACTACTACGTAGATACACTGTATATCAATAAATACAAAAATTAAAAGAACTGCTAGAAAGAAGCAGTTTCTCTGTCTTTTGGATTATGTAACTTTGAATACTTACTCAGGAGGCTTATCACTGTTAGAACGTGTGTTGAAACCACGATCTAATATGGTTCTCTTAAGTTTTTGCCAAAAGCTCGCCTTCTTTGACATGAGCAATTTCACTGAAACAACCGTAGCACACATATATAAACATGTAAAGTGACGGTTTTAGGGTCTACAAACACACACTGCAACAGCACAGCTTAGAAAATGAAAACACCTGCACAAAGGAAGATTCCCTCCAATGATGTAACAACTCCAACAACTAAGTAACTAATGGCTTTAGCCAACTGACACATCAAAATACAGAATGACATTGCGAGATTTCTTACAAACAAAAAGAAATTGACTTAAAAAAAAAATCTTCTACAGTGATTAACTTTTTGTTTAATCTACCCAACGATTCCCAAACATGAAACGACAGGAAAATTCTAACTTATTCAACCTATCACGCAGCGTGGTAATGAAGTGAACAATAAAGAATATTAACAGCTACGTCATTTGTTGCTTCGGGAATGCCCTTGAAAGGGTTCCCCCCAACTCCAGCAAAACTGACCGTGTGTGCTACAGCTTCCACGATTCTTCGCGGAAAAGCGGGAATCTCGTAATTTTACAAATTGTGCATTACGCATTTACATTGTTTTATAATACACCATACACGTGTTGTTGATTCATTTCCTCAATATACACACGAAATATACCTACAGACGTAAGAAAATTATGTTTAGGTACTTTCAGACATAAAAGGATTTGACTATTTTTATCAGCACAACCAATCTTATACAGTTTAAATAAACTGGATTTTTTTAATATCCAGATTTGTGTATTAGGACTGAGCATTCAAAACGTCAGTTCAACAATATATGCTTGCAAATCGTACGTTTACTCAATTTGTGCTATAGATATAATTATGTGGAACTTCTAGTTTAGTTCACGATTTTTCGTTTTCGGTCAATCATTACTCTCAGTTTTGTCAAAGTAGGTTGTAATTCGGGAATCGGGATATAAATTTTGTCGCCAATTTGCCTTTCTTTCATGTTGTCATCTGCTTTTACGTTCCGTTACGTATATCATTATTGGCTAAATAAAAGTATCAGAAGTTGACTGAAATGTTCTTAATGCCCTAAACGAGCGTTCTGTGAGCTGCACTAAAGAAAAAGTCTTCGCGCGTCGGAGCAGTTAACACTCAATTTCAGTTTAGTTCACAAGTGTAATTAAATTTTTTTCGTTAATTACACCGACCGGGTCAATTTAAAATACAATTTTATTGTAGGTCTACAATAAGAAATGTATCTACCTTCATGTAGAAGATGAAACATACATCCTCGATTTTCACAAAGTCGTGAAACAAACTGCAACTCGAACAGAACAATGATGTCAATTTCTCGTTAAAAAGAATAGTTTCGTGATCGTAATTCATTTGACTTTAGGCTTTCATGACGTGTGTCAGCATTCTCACATATATCATGTCAATCTATTATACTGATATAAAGATGTGACATAGCACACACGACATCGGCATAAATTATCACATTATTTTTTCCTGCATTCTTGGCACTCAATAAATATGAAAAATGAAGCGCGCAAGCACGCACACGCACACCCAGACAGACTGACTATACAAAAGACGAAGTAAAAAATACGGCTGTTAGTCTATTACTGCTGATTGACATTTCCTTGCTTCAAATCAACATGCATTTACTCCGTAATGCAGCATCTACGAAACCTGTAAAGCTACCTATAACTATCAAAACTGTATCTTATAATTGTGTTAGGTTGGCAATGCTAATTGCTCCATTTACACAATATTGTAGATAGATTAATATTACGATATCCAGAAGTAAATTACGCGCAAGTGCAGTTTTTTTTTATTTTAAACTGTTCTTCCATTATAAAATTATCTCAGCTTCTATGAAAACGCGAATATTTTTGCTCACAATGTAGCTAAAAAAAAAAAAAAAGTGGTCCAACACCCTATCGCTCCGTGGCAAGGCTCCGTGATCTAGAGGCGAATATCGCTGCAGGGACCAACAATGAAAAGGCGGCGTAGGTTCAAGTCCTACTAACATCGCCTATTATGATACCATCGGACACACCTGGCAAAATACCGAGATGGTATCATTAATAGATGTCCTGGTCACTACCTTTCCAATTCATTTTCTAGAAAGAGTGTTTGCAGTAGTAAGCTATTTCTAAGAAGTGACGATCTGTGGCTTTATAGTGCCGTAAAGGCAAGAAATAGAATGTTCATAGTTGTGCAGGCTCTTTCAAAATAATCACTTGAAGAAGTGTATGAAGGACTGTACGCATGGATAAATTTCTGGACATAAATGAATGGGTCAGTTTCTTGTTCACAAAGTATATAACTGGTGAGTCATTAGAGGAGTTCCTCACGTAAGGGGTGAACGAACAACTCTATTTCGGCTTACAATTTGTTAGTAAATCAAAGTTTGTGTGTATCAACATTATTACATAAATATATCTGACGAGTGTACTTTTACTTACCTAACCGAGAGAGTAAAATCTCCAGGATTACTCCGGCTTGGTCTTGCCAGAAAACTTCCATCGAAGCCCCGGTCCATCAGCAGGACTTCCGCTTCGATCCCCGAGACGTTGGGGTGGAACCATCTGCAATAAAAAAGAAAACTGCGTTAAAAACCTTCCCGATAAAAATATTGATCAAACTATCTATACAATGGTACACAGTACAACAGTAATAATAAGTTAATTACGCACCAATCGATACGAATATCATAGCTGGCTGTTATTATTTCACAGAGAAATAAATCCTGACGATAAATACGTTAGTATAAGACTGACTCTCCAATCCAGAGTTTTCACCTTACTGTAATATGGACTATTTATTTACTACCAATATCTTGAAATAACTATAGATAGTTTGTTATTTTCGACCAACCCAGAGTTCCTTGTAGACTGTGCGTATAATCTTTGATGCATAGATTTAAAGCCTGGAAGTTACACAATGTGGCACGACCGAATCGATACGAACAAAAAGAGTGCATCAACCGTTAATTTAAAATCCACATACAGTAGATTATTATTACAATATACTGATGAACGTACACTGTGGAACTTTACAAAGGCACAACAAATTTCCATCGGCCATTTTCTATGAATCTGAGTGTACAGATTAACATACGATACCACTTGTCAGTAAAAAAATAGCCCATTCCTACCACTCCATCTTGCCCTTACGGCAACCGCATGAATCACATTGATGACAACTTCATCTGCGTTAGAAGCGTATATTAGGTGATTAACCGATTTAACATTTATCATATGGAAACAGTTCCCAAACAAATTTCAATAGGTGGGTGCAAAACAGAAGTATGTTGATTTTCAATATATGAAAGCAATCTATCTGAAAAAATACCATCTCACAGAGAAAATAAAGCAGAGTCATATAGTTTCGGGCAGCACTTGAATATGGCTCAGTACAAATTGCATGACAACAGTTGGGCTAAACAACCTTATATTTCTAGGCATCAACCAGAAATCATCACTAGTATCCTTAGTGACAAAAGAGCTGAATCTTTATTTTATTTGGTCCTGCAAGAAAAAAGGACGAGCATTTTCTTATATATATAAAAACCTTTATTTAATTTACATATGTGGACTAGACAAGCATCTATGATCTAACCCCGTCACCCGTCTGAGGAATAACGTCCCTTAACGATAAGTCTTCCATGGATGAAGAAGGTAATTTGGCTACGGTTTATTCGAGCACCATCTCGGCATTCGCCTGGTGAAATTGATGAAAGGATACGGCCATAGGATGGTCAGCAACAAGATTCAAAGTAGCAGGTCTCTCCAGTGTCGATCCAAAGTCCGCGACGTAACTATTAGACCACCACGGAATAGTTATCTATCGCTCTGAGTTCTACTTTTTGTTCACAAGAAAACTTATAAAATATTGCATTAACTGGCATGTGAGAATAGCCAGATGTGACATGCAATTCAACTTTGTGAATGCAACACGGGAATAAAATGAGAATTTCGGAGCGGTTGTTTGAACGCAAAGATCAGTCAGTAGTGGTCAGAACTGGATAATAGTTAAAGGCGATTGAAATGGATGTTATAAAAATCCTATATATATAATAAATTCAAAGGTACAAAACAATGAACCAACTTTCCCTTCGCTTTTTGAAATTATCAGGCGCACACAACTATATACACTTTTATGACTATTCATTACAATTAAGTTTCCCACGGTGAACACATTCTATTTCAAGTTTGCAGCCACAAAATTAGAGCAATAAAAATGTTCTCCCGTTTGAAATTTATGCTGCCACTTGTCAACAACCTGATAGTGAAACGATTTACCTGGAGGCTATGCAGGTGAGGAGAGCATGTACTCTCATGTTTAAGGGCGGATCGAGTAATATCAAAAGATCTCAGTGATACCTTAGCTCGAGATTTCAAGTTTACAAAGCAAAGATGGAGTTAAATAGGCCACGTGAGATTCACACTAACCTAGTTAATTGTTGTTATGAGCTGGAAATTCACAGATTTTTATTCTCAGAAAACATGAACAGGCCTATTTGAAAATGGGTAAAAAGCTCTAGAGAACTAAAGGAAAGAGACTGGGGGGTCGAACGAAAATATCCTGTAATACAGTAAAATCTAGGTCCCACCAGGCAAATAACGGGATGGTACCTTCAACTTAGGCCCTGGCTGACTCCTCCTACCCCAGTCAGAGCCACAGATACTTAAAGGTCATAAATAAACTAAAATAGAACAGTACTCTTATTGGCTACCTCATATAACTGTATGGAGTAATGAAAAATAAAGTACATACGATGAAACATGAACTCACATTATACTTGTGTTTTTATTGGCATTTCAACTACTGAAGTGTGTACATATCGTCGCTTTCAAGGCACAAGGCATTAAGTCAGATGGAAATTAGTACACTTACGCCCTTCTGCCTTGAATGCGACGATACAATACAATCACATATTACTTTTGACATCATATCAAACGCATCGTGAGACAAAAATGTGACAAGGCCATAAATAAGTTGAAATTAAAATTCGTATCAAACTGTGGAGATTTTGGAAAAAAGACTTCAGGATCCGGAGTCCCCCATTTGAAGACCTCATGTCCTACGGAAACCCCCCGGATTGAAAAGAACAAAGATGTTTGTGCGGTGTCTTAAAGCGCCCAATTCAATCTGCCAAATATAGTTAAAAGGCAGTGGTGGAAGGCGGGCCATTAAATTGTGTGTTGGGGGGTGGTGGTGCACTTATATCCGTTTGCTTTTGAGCCGTGGAATCAACAAACTAAATAGTTTGTTTAAATAGTATGAACTAAGGAAACATTCGTTCCTGTTCCATATGCAACCCACTATACTGCAGTATTAAGTGTGTTGAATACCCTACCAGGTCTCTAGCAATGGCGGCAAGAGCCAGAGAAAACACACGAAAAACTTCGTTAAAAAGGGGAACTACATAATATCAGAACGTAACCATCGTTTGTCGTGACAAACCCCATGTAGCAAGCTGCATGCAACGTAAAACTAATTATGTTATAGACGTGCTTTGAGAAGTCATCGGTTCGAACTCCGAGGCCTTGACGGGCTATTTTATTCGGGTTACTACCGGCGATAATATTCTTCAAAAACACGTACATGGTGTCTACTAATTTTGTAACTTGAAAATCCCTGAGTTTTTAGTTTAGAGTGGAACATGTAAATAATACGCAGTGACATTTTTTAAAATCCCACCACCACCCAGTTCAAGTACATTATTGACTTTTCACAATTGAAAAAGATTTTTTTTTAATAGAGGATTTTTACCACATTGAAAAAGATCCGGTCAGCAGCTGGAATCGAACTCACGACCTCCGCCTTGCCGAGAAGTGTTCTTACCAACTATGGGCAGGTCCATCTCATAATTTTCCCTGATTTTCCCTCATAACTTATAGACTTCCCTGAGTTTTCAAGATTTATACAATTCCCGGAGTATTTTATATTTTCCAGGTTTTCCAGGGTGGTAGACAGGACACCCTGCACGTAATAGCCTGCAAATTGCAACTAAACAAGTTCGTCATGCATTTATTTGCAATTACAATTTAGTTTAGGACTGTTACTGACACATCTTCTGTACTATCGATCTTTACAGATCGTTCCTATGATACATACATAGTAGTAGTATCTGTGGAACCCTTCTGACAGACAGATCCTGATTTCAAAGTCGGATATATAACTTTAATTGAAGTTTTGCATGTTTCAGATCTAGGAAGAGAACGCTGCAAAACTGCTCATATCGCTCTTCTCCCTCCTAATCTCCTGGATTATATCCCAGCCTACGTGGCCCTGTGGTTACGAAGTTCCTGTGGCCTTTTGGAATGGTAGTGGGGAGATAAGCATGTTTCGTGTCTTGCTGCCCGTCATCCTGACTGGGTTTTTACTGGTTCACCTCCACGCGAATGCCGGATTTAACCTAAACAGGTCTTGGCCACCTCCTTTCCCTTTCTTACCAAAGAGAAGTTTTTGGATAGGAACTTTATCCCTCAGTAATCATTTATTGGTACATGTCCTGGATTGGAGTCTAATGAAAAACAGAACTAATAGTATTTTAGAGAAAATAGTAGCCTGCCCCTTTCTACTTAAACCGGATACCAGGCAAGGGGTTAGGTTACCGTCCACGTATTGCATAGGCCATATGACAAGGCAGAGCGTGGCCTTGTTCATAGCTGCCTGTAAGGTCTGCAAATTAAATAAATCAGCTTGAATTTGTTAGACAGCTTGTGAGACCAAAGGATTTTGTTTCTAGAGACTCTCATCCAAAAAATTGAGCACAACAGCAGTGATAAGACTGACTTCAGTTAGCAAGGCTCTATATTCGCAATGATGAGGCGTGCTGTTTTTTTTTTTTTTTTCAATATCCACATATTCGTAAAAGTGATTCATAAAATGTTCCTTTATAATGTAAGTAAGTACACCCGAGAAATATTTGGTTGTTTATACTAGCCTGCGAGATGAAGGCACTATATCATTCTTGATTCACTTAAAGCACAATATTCAGCAAATATTACACGCTCACGTGAGAACTTTATTATTTATGTGACAATATCAAATACTAAATTTATTATTTATGTGACAATATCAAATACTAAATTTTAATTATTCCGAACAGAACGAAATAAATAAATAGTCCATATGGTAAATAAATAAATTAAAAAAAACTCTTCTTAGGCTATATTTTGCTACTGTTTATTTTTAATTTGTATCCTAACGCCCAATCGCCCAGACACACTTCAATTATGCATTACTGAAACCAGAAAAAACAATCGACCACCACATTTGTGGTAAGGCAACAACACATGGACTTCACCACATTAAACAAACATTCACGCACACACACACCAACGCCCATAAATAACACGAACACGCAGTAGCACTCCTTGTTAGCATAGTCTGTCAAACACGGTGAGGGATCCAATTTGCTAATATTTACCCCCTACGTTTCTCATTCTCAATACAACATCTAAATTAGCATTCAATATTAGTAAATTGAGTGTAATTCATATACAGCTAAGAGGCTGGCTGGAGAACAGTGTCTGCCAAACGACATGACAAAGGAGAGACATGTAACTCTTCTGCAAGACAGAGAAAAAAATCCCCATATGTTTCGGACATATGAAGAAAGAAAAAGAGAAGGTCTCTTAAATGTTTACCTTGCGGTACTCATTTCTCCGGATTTCTAACACCTCCATTCCGGCCCGGAATCGTAGCTGCCACAAACAGCTGGTTTTTGCCTGGAGCTGAGAAGGTGCGGTCCGGGCACCTGAGCTTGTATGCGCTTGCGCCAACTTTTACTCCAAAACATCCATACGATACGAGCATGCAATACAATTACAAGATGCAGGCAGTCACAAACAGCAGGAATAGTACAGCTGAGAGCATGATATGGATTACGGAAAAGAGGAAGAGGTCAAGTGAAACAAAGAAAACTTAGTCAATACTATCGTTTTAAGACATCACGGTTACAAGTTCAGAGTTTAAACATGCAAAGAGTTCGATCCACATGGGAAAGAAAAGAATAGCGAAAACGCCATGCATTGCACAGTTGTATCATTGAAATTAACGTATTTATTTCCCAATATCATTCCATTAAAAGGTTTTGCTAGTATACATTATTTTCTCGAAGGGCGTTTTTCGCTAGTGCAAACTAGTATTGTTCATCACAATTTACTGAGTTCGATTTTAGTAAAATCATCATCACATTTCTCTTATCAAAATTTATAAATCTAAATTACTGACGATGATATTAAAGCTGTTTTAAGAGAGTTTTAATTTTTACTTTGTTCCTCATAAACGCAATAATACTATTGTTTTATTGACGTCTTTTAACACTTCTTTCAGTTTCAGCCAGAAGATACATAAACCTAATCTTCACAGAAAGAGCATTACAAAGGGTGTGAAATGGCCAAATTTTAGTCCTCTCTCTACCTATCTTGATTGGGATATTCTGGACAAATACATGGATTTCGGAAACATTTCATAATTTCACTTTTATATTCCACAAAACATATACACAAAAACACGTAATAAATTATGGGTGCTCAAACGGAGGCTCTCAAGCCATATGCGGATCTTTGACAAGACGTGCGGCTCTCGCAAACGTATTAGCTCTTTTTTGCATAACAAGAAAGGGTAAATAAAATATAGAATTTATAATTACACGATATAAGTCGAAAATCCATTAGATTAGAACCAAGTTTACTACTCATGCATGATGAGTAAATATATAAATACGATTAAAACCCAACCTTAATGCTGGAATTGAACCGTTTAATGATATACATGGTACTTCTAATGACTGACACGAATACAAATTATACAAGTATAACTGTATAGTTAATACAAGTGTATTAACTACCAATATGAAAAATAATGTACACACTGATTCATAGAAAACAGACACTTTGTAAGTCTGACAGGTTGCATGATAAAGCAGTGCCGAAGCAATAGTTTTTGACATAGAATTAAAATGAATTGTCCATATGTTGAGCTTGCCACGTATGTTTGCAATAATAATAATAATAATAATGCGTTTCTAGTATCTGTTCATGTCTTGGGGTTCTCCAACATCTGAAGTTTGTCGTACGTGGCGGCTACTATATTAACCAACTTTGGTCAATCCTGGAATAAATGATGAATAAATTAACTTATTTTTTCTATCCTATCTAAGCTTTCTTTCGATTTTTTAGTGCGCTACGTTTACGGGTATTTCGAACACACCGAAATTGTAATTTGGATTCCGGAATCACAAAAACAGAACGATGAGTCTTCTAAAATTCGGTAAAGCAAACAATTAGCGAAAAAAGAAAGCAGCATAATTCCTTTCACTGAACAGTGAAGGACAACTTATAAACATTTTCTGCCATTTCTTTAAGAGATACACGGAATTACTTAAGATTGCGGAATTGAAACTGCTACAACCGACTGTCACTTGCAAAATCTAGCAAATTTAGGTTGTAGAAATGATTTGCGGCAACAGGAGATGCACTACGAAATACCTGAAAGAGATTACGTAAGACAATACTGACCAGCCATCTTTCTTTGACGTTTGCCTCTCTTCATATATCTTCATCACTTTACACTGGCTGTTCGCTGATAGAACAAATTAAATTACTGTAACCAAGGAAGTCACAATGTAGGGTCAGCAAGCATAAAGACAATTCGATTTACTTGCGCTGTAGTGACGAGCAAATTCAATATCGCTCATAGTACTCAATAATGCCAGATGGTGATGGAGAGCGATTTTACCCTGTTGCTTCATGGTAAGTATTACCGATCCAGGGTTTGGTCTATACTGTTGC